>JASFDD010000447.1:0-16804 GCA_036937055.1 Nidula microcarpa | reverse complement strand
CTCTGCAATCATTAAACCACATTTTTTCAGGCGGTTTTTGACGTACGCTCATCCTGTCAAATTGATTTTATACATCAAATATCTTAGTTTTCTTTACATAGTGTTGCCACTCTGGCACTGTCCTCGGTAAGTTAAGACTTTTATAAGCTCTCGCATGAGCTGACAATGCGATCAAGGTCTTCCGCTACATGTTAAATACTCTCGCTTTCTAGTTATCACTTTGCTCACATTAACTTTTACATAGTATCGTTCGGCTTCTGACTTGAAAAACAAAGATCCGGACACGATCGGGGATACTTTAAATACCGATGTCGTGAGTTTGAAAAATCACTTATATACCCGCTCGGAAACTGGATAGCATCCCTACTGACAGATGTGCTTTTCTGGCTGCACTGACAAAGGTGTCAGCGCTGATTCTATTTATAACGGCGAAAATCAGGGGGCTATGACTTATGTATGTGTTTTGTTTTGTTCACTAACTAACTATGCATTAAGTTTGTTCAATACTTATTTCTACATTCAGTCTTTCTTAAAGGGGATGGGTAAGTTATTTGAACCATAATCGCTCCCTGCTAAAGTCTGGATAGATAAAATATATGGAGACTCAAACTCAGATGGAGAATGGGGAACGCACTACCAATTGTTTAAATACATATGGTGGGTGTCTCTAAGATTTCTCATCCTTGTTCTGATGTCACATCTTGTTGCAGTGATACTGTTGAGAGGAAATACCCAAGTCAAAAACCTCAATTAAGCAGTACTAATAAAATTGTAAGCCATCATATCCAAGAGCTTTCATTATCTTATTTCCCATTACCCATCCAGAGTCCTAAGGAACAATTTGGCTTTTCACAAATCTGTTGAGATGGAGTTTGAATTTGCTCATGCAATTATGATTCATTGTCAAAGTGCTCAAGTGTCCAATTATTATTCCGATTCTACAATCATAAATGAATTTTATGCTGTACATTGTATCCCTGACTCAAGCCATGTGATAATATTAAGCCTGATAGGTTTGTTATTTTTATTATATACAGTGATGAGTGCTCAATATGCACACACTGCACTTTCAGCCTCCCACTGCAAAACCTATTCATTTATTGCAAAATTCTGGGATGTCAATTAAACAAAAAATACCAACTGATAGAGAATAGGTCAGGCTATAAGGCTGTAAACATCACATCAAGATATAATCTAGATTATGTACAGTAAAAAAGTGAAGTGAAAATAGTCAATTATCTCGAAGGAGTTGCAACAGAGATGAGTGTGGCATTTAAGGAACACTAGTGCATATCTCAATCATTAATACTTTATCCACTTCCCATTTGCTGCGAATAGGGCATTGAACCTGCATGGAATAGAACAATATAAGAAGTGGATGTATTTGGTGTCCATATTTGCCCACTCCTGTAAAACAAGCTATAACTCATTGAGATTTTGAGGCTCTACCCCATGCTTTTGGTCAGGGGAACAAGGTACCCATGAAAGAACCTTAATGTAATTGTTGTCAAACCAGGTCTTTGTGAGCTTAGATGTGTGCTTTGGATCATGATCCTGTTATAAAATTGTCATGATTCATTTTTTTTCTCCTTGATATCTTATCCTATCATGACACATGGCATCATAGATTAGATGGACACACAGACAACACATGCATAACATGCATTTACCAGGACTTACCACATACCATGAGGGTACTACCCTCATTTGTTCTTTATATTAGATACACATGGCACAGCTGATCATTTATTATTAACATGCACAATACTCATGTTATACACATAGGTACAGCATGGACTTAGATATTATTTACACACTGTTACATCCGCAATCCTTCCTGACATCTTCCGACACTTTCTGACTCTATGATACGATTTCCTGCTATGCTTCCGAAATCTTCCGCCCATTTCCATTTCTTGCTAATTGCCAAACTATTGTTTTTATTATTTGATACTCAAGATACAATTACTGTTTCCAAGTACGCTTCTGCTCAGTTATGCTTCCGCTCTCGTTTCCGCTACTTTTATTATGTGTCAAGGACTTTTATTATTCCTCATATCCATAGTATTGCTACTTCCACTTTTGCTATTACAATTAGCAATACTCTTATTTAAGTAGCTCACTTCTGTACCATAGTCTCCAATCTGAATATCAACTAAGATCACCCCTAGTCTCTCTGATTCACTTCTGACCTTCCGACCCTCTTCCAACTTGTTTTCTAGTTGACTTACATTGACTAGTCTTATCTCGCCCTCGACACTAGACTTGGATTCCAGTTGTCAATATCTTGTTCATCTCCGATACTCTTCCAACACTGGTAATTATCTTCCGATGTGTGGATCATTTACTAAGTTAGAACCCACAAGAACTGGAAGGGTGCAGCACATAAGCTGAAGCCAACAGTTCTTACCTTTAGCGTTACAGTCGGAAATCCTTCCGACATTACTTCTGACATTTCTCTGACGTAGCACTATCATAGCCTACAACCTCCAGTTCCTATATTCACCTTTTGGAACAAAACTTGACACACACATAGAATGCATGTAGTTTAGTATATAGGTAGCATAACTTGTACCAAGAACACTAGTCTTGAGCTGGTTGTTTCCCCACTAGCAATATAGTGTCTCTACTCCCCTCCCTTCTTCCCTTTGAATGATTGAACAACCTCAACATTGTGCTATATTAGAGTGTATTATTTGTGTGTCTGACAAAATCACATTATGAAGGTGAGTATTGTGTCACTGAGGGACCCAATGAAGGACTCAGATAGAATAAAAACATACTGCTTGGCATTTATCTGTCCCTCAACATGGTAAAGCTGCCCAGTCCATGCCATGAGATACATTCCCAGGTCATCAAACTTCCTCCACCATGCTTCATCACCTTTGTGATATTTCTGTCCAGTGTCAGACACACAAACAGCACACTCAATAGTTTTCAGATCTTGTTCCAAAAGGTAGTTTAGTAACTAGAGAATGTAGGTTATGATAGCACTACATCAGAAAATGTCAGAAGTAATTGTTGGAAGGATTTCTGATCATAACACTAAAGGGTAAGAACTGTCAGCTTCAGCTTATGTGCTGCACCCTTCCAGTTCTCATGGGTTCTAACTTGTGCATGGTCCACATGTTGGAAGAAAGTGTTGCAATGTCAGAAGGTTGTCAGAGACAACCAAGGGTAATGACAGCTAGAGTCAAGTCTAGTATCAAGGGTGAGATAAGACTAGTCAATGTTAGTCAAACAGAAGGGAAGTCAGAAGGAAGTCAGAAGGTCAGAAGTGAATCAGAAAGACTAGTTGTAACTCAGTCAGGAGACTAGGGATGATCTTAGTTGATATTCAGATTGGAGACTATAGTCCAGAACAAAGCTACTTAAATACAAGTACAGTGTTTCAGCTGTCTCTTGGACACCATCACTCCTTTGGACACTTGCAGGTTTCTTGCTTAGTTCAGCACCAATCTCTTAGATACTTACCAAGCATATTTCAGCTAGTTATATGTACATGTATACAAAATCACAAAATTTTTGGCAATAATTTGCATTTGATACAGGCTTTAGTAAGGTAAATTAATGAAAATTACTCAAAGTAGATGATTTCCATCCTCAATCTTATGGCCTACATAACATATATCAAACTCTAATAATTTCAAGCACATGTAGGGCCAGTAAGGCAACAATTTGACCTACAAAACTTGTGAATTGGGCAAGATTTGCAGGAGAAATAAATGGGATACAAAAGCATGCTTGAAAGCATGACATCAACAATCACTCAATCAGATGCACACTTTCAACAAACACTTCTTCCTTTCTCATGCTGTCCATCACCCAAACTTTGCCATTTCCTGGATCCCTCCTGCCTTATCTGACATCCTGAGAATGGCTGACTGTGCCTTATCTGACAGAGTCAAGCAGATGAAGACCAGTCAAGTTTTAAACTCAAAGCTGCAGGCAGCTGTTGACACGTATAAAGCAGAGCAGCTGAAGTGACATGCTTGAGTTTGTTAAGGCTCATAACATCAAGATACAGGGATACCCACCTCACTGTACCCATGTGCTCCAAGGCAACCCTAGTCTACAGTATATATGTTGTAGGTGGTTGTAGTGTACACCCCATGGATTTGTAAGTTCATAGGCTAACTGCCTCGTGCCATCTGCATTATTAAAGTGTCGTTGTCAACTGGTTGCCCAATGCCGACACATTTAGTGAACTGCAAATGGTGAAAATATGGTACCAATGTGAGTGTCGAGAACTTCAAGCCTGAGAACAGGCAATTTATAATGCTCAACCAGCTCGGTGGGATGTAGCTGACATTGCTCAGGTTGCCATTCAGGCTTCTTCAGCCTCATCCAGCACTTGCATATTTTTATTTCTTTTGTGTAATTACCATATATATCCAAAATAAAATCGAACCCATTCGGACGTGGTTCGAACCTGAACCGAACCTATATCGAACCTAACCTGTACTGAACCCAAGTCTAGTTCACATTCGCAAAATTTTGAGTATATGGGTCCGGTTCAGGTTCAGGTTCACCAGAAAACTGCCCGAACCGGACCTGAACCGGACTTCAGCATCTTTAGCCTTGAGCCGGGAAACGGTTTTTTCTATCGGATCAAACAAAAATTACCATAACGAGAATAATGAATGTTGGTGCACAGCCTCCAACTCTCCTCTCCTTCATGACTTCTTCTACCTTGTGCCACCGTCAATCGCCCTCGACTCTTTACATTGTTCCATTCTGCAATGTCTGGCGACAAATCGAGGCTAATGTGCCTTATCTGGCCTGATGACAAGCCAGATGAACACATTATCGAGGTCGAACTGGATAACGACCGCACTGTCGCCTTTCTCAAGGATATGATCAAAGACAAGCACGCTCCTATGCTCGATAAAGTCGCTGCCCGCAATCTCGTCCTCTGGAAGTGTTCCGGTCTTCCTGATGATGATAACCTCGAACAAAATTTGAAAACTATTCGGTTCGATGGTTCTGACGTTCGCCTTATTCGCGTAAACATGGCCCGGCAGCGAATTTCTCAGCTTTTCAGAGATGAAGACTTATCCAAAGAACCCATCCACATCCTCGTTGAGGTACCCGCGCTTGGTGAGTGTGGCACCCGTATACCCTGTTCAGCGACTGAAGCATGAATGTTGCTCGCAGAAATTGAGACCCCTCCTGTCTTGTTGGCTGACCTACTCAAGGAACGGCAGCGGTTCAGCGCCGAACTTCCTGCGACGCCTCCTTCAACCCTGGGATTCCCTTCAGAATTTTCGAAACACCAGCAGAAGCAAAACCAGAAAATCGTGTGGAGCAGACCTCCAGCTGCCGATGCCACAATTCCCGTCACCTTACTGCACCCCATCTTTCGTAAGTTCGTCGACAATTGCGAGCACCATCAGCCGATTCATGAGGACAACAAGCTCGTTCTGTAATTGATGGCAGCAATGTCTAATTTCTTCCGGGATGAGGATGCGCGTGCGGCAGAGCTCCGTGATATTCTGACGAGGCATGGTATACCAGTCGTCACGTTCACGATAACCTCTAAGGGTCATCATTTCCCCACCGATGGCGCTGTTGCGATCAACGGTCACCTTGTTGTGATTATCGAGGTTAAGGGAGAGATTGGTAGCAGAGGTGCCGAGCCTTACGCTCAGGTCATTTTGTATTATTCACATTCTACCGCCGCGAAGTCACAAGAATTTTCGAAATTCAACTTTCCATCCTTGCTGATCACTGTCTTCGGTCAGACCTTACTTTCTTCCCTTGTCATATAATAACTTACTGATGGGATGTTCACAGGACCGCAAATTAGCTTTTCTGGCGCTGTATGGACGACCAGACCCCATTTCCAAGTTCTTACTCCGACCTTGCCTCTATTCTGTCATTCCACTGACACGGCTATGTGTGAATCTCTTGCTCGTCATTTCGGTGCCTTCAAGGAAGCTATTCGGTCATTGGAACAATGCTACGATGTAATGAAAAACCCCGCACTTCTCGAAAAATTGGACCCACAATTCCCAGATCCTCGCACGTACCGCTCCCTCGAGAACGAAACCAATGTGAACTTCAAGTACCTCCGCCAGATTGACGAGAAGAAGTTGCTTTTCGTCGGTGAGACTGACAATGGGGAGAGGATTTGCATCAAGTTCGTGCGTCGGTACTCGAAAGCAGTTCACGAGAAATGTGCCCAAATGGATATCGCTCCGAAGCTTCGAGGTTTCGAAGACATCGGTGCCGGATGGAAAATGGTTATCATGGATGCTCTCGACGAGGAATATCAACCCTTCCATAAAAGAACTCTGCCTGTGGGTGCTGACGAACACCTCAGAGAACGATTGGTTGAGCTTCATCAAGCCAACTTTGTGCACGGCGATGTACGAGATGTCAACATCATGGTTAGGAAGGATGGCAAGCCGGGGTTCATGCTCGTCGACTTCGATTGGTCAGGGGTCACCGGTGAGGTGCGCTATTCTATCAACGTCAATAAAGTGGATCTTTCGCGACCAGATGATGTATCCGACGGTCTACTGATAAAATCCGACCACGATATCGCCATGTTCGACCACATATTCGACTGATGTACTATCACTGTTGGGAGAATGTGGCCTTTTCGATTTTATATACCTGTAACACGCAAGTACCCAAGAACTTCCATACTCGTTATAACGTCTTCCTTGGGAGCCTGCCGTCACTTAGCTAGCGGTCCTTGATAGACGGAGGGATTTTTCGAAAGAAGAACTGGAGATGCCCGATAGGAGTTTGATGACATCCTGAGCGAAATCCTGATTCCAAATTTCAAGTGCGGAAGTTCTGTCAATTCCTACGATATTCGTAGATTGGGAGAGAAGAAGAAGAGTAGTAGAGAAAGGCGGCTGAAAGCACCGTGCCACTAGGAAATAGTTAAAGAAATGATGTGTAAAGAGCCACAGTCTATTGACGCGAAATAGTGATTACATAGAAGAGTACGTGGAATTTTGGAGAGAGCGAGTGCGTCATGTTTCTATTAATAATATGTTCCTAATAGATCTGCTCATATGATATTAGTAATTATATTATTATTAGTCTTTGTCAATATCGCTAACAAGTCCAAATCTTCCATCCTATATTTGAGCAATTTATTCGCGATGCCAAAAATCCGGGTCTCGGACCAGACCGCAATTTCTGCATTTCATGTCCTTCGCCTCCATGCGCAAGACGTCTGAGTCGACCTCCAACCCAGAATGGCGACAGTTGTTGTCGAAACTCTTGAAGGTTGGTATTCATGAGGTGCATAATGCCGTCGCGACTCGTCCCAATGGTCTCTCTACGATCGACACAACAGCCTTTGGTGAAAGGGTTTCATTCTTCATCTGGGAGTACAAGCGAATTCTTGGTAAAGGCGGCTGTGACCCTTCTGTCCAAGCCGGTTGTAGCATGAGGCGAGCATGGATCCAACACGATGTGAGTTCCGCTTCACATGAATTTAGCGATCTAAAATGCGTGACAGATGCTTTTGACTTGCATGTGGAGGGATATATCTTTGGCGACTTGCGAGAACCCAATGTCCTTTTCGACAAGGATGGAAAAGTTCAGCTCATTGATTTCAACTGGTCTGGTCAATATAACATGGAACAAAAGGATACATTTCTTTGTCCTGATCTTGAGCGGAAAATCCTTTATATTCAAAGAAGTGGAGTTGGGCTCCCAGTTCCAGGATCAGATATAGAAGGCATTTAAGAGTTAGAGCCTGAGCCTTATCAATAATTCCAGGTCATAAGCATGGGTTAAGTCACCTTTATCAGAGAATTGAGGTCTGAGGAAGTGTGACCCCAAAATAACTCACACTTCTTCTATTGTCTGATAAAGGTGGCTACATGACCTGGATATTATTGATAGCATGATGTCCATTGTCCAGCATATAACTTAAAAGACATGGCTTTTGACTGGTACTCTCCCTGACCTGCATCTTCTCCAATTTGGGTCCTCAGCATACATGCTGTTCTCTCTCTTACTTATGTTTTGCTCACACACCACCTGGTGATTATTTTAGTTCATTGGAAATTCAAATATGTCAATCTAGCTACCACAGTGGTTAGTGGACCGCTTTTCCGAAATGCATGCAAAGCCACCACAATTCGAAGCATCATGGTATGGTCCAATTGACAAGCTTATCAATACTGTGTATTTCGAGGCTTACTTCGTGTGTAAATCTAAACCCAAGCTCAGGAAAACAGTACTCGACGTGGATTACAAAGAAGAGGAACAAGAAGAGAAACCTGACACCCAGGAAAAGGTTTTGAAAAAGGGTCATCTATAGATTCAATGGGTATCCCAGTCGTCAGAGGTAGTCCAGTCTTTTGTCCAGACTTCATCATAGTTTGGATTGATGAAGAAGGTACCGATATCCCACTGGTGTGCATCGAAATCAAAAGAGGAGAGGAATCTCCTGACCAAGCCATGACTCAGTTACGAGAGTATCTTGAGATGTTGGCGACGAAAAAATCCGGCAAGAAATTTCCTACACATATTTATTCTTGGGTCACAACTATATTGCTTCAATGTCAAGGGAAAGAAACACCCATCTCCTCATGGGAAGGATGGGAAACAAAAGAGAAGCTACACGAAGTATTAGAAATGTCAAGGAGGACATAATGAGGAATATGTCCTTTATATTACTGATGCATACCCCTTGGCAAGAAAAGAGGCATCTTCGATACAGGGAATGATAAACATTGAAAATGTTCATCGTGGAATGTGACATAAATGTACTTAGTAAAGAGGCTTTCTAAGAAATGATAACATGTATGGGAAAGGTTATATCTATATTTAATGGGCGTACTACTACATGGCAACACACTTTAGCGTAGGCCAAGAGATGAGCATTGTCATACAGTTTGTCATGGAAGCATAGAGGCTCCAGCTCGCAATCAAGAGTTGCAGGTAAAATCTAATGGAAATCAACTTTAGGATCCTTCTGAATAGATATGACAAAGAAGAAAAACTTTACCAGACATCAACGGCAAGACGAAGGCAGCAACTCCTGCATCAGTCCATCCGTTTATAAGAAATTGCCCGTGCTCAAATTCATTTGTAGTGTACCAATGATCACTAGTCGACGCGTGTTGGGCAACTAAAAATGGCACACCGCCACATACCTGCATGAATAGACGTATTCAATAATCCCACTACTTTGGAAACCGCTGACAGTGGGAGGATTGCCATCCGATGAGGTTACGAAAATGAAATCGGTACCGGAAGGGCTCGCGAGCTGGTAGAGAGGGACGGTGAAGTTCTGCGGTGTCTCCCAAGCGAGGAATGCGTCGCTCTGGATTTGCCAGTCACCGCCGTTTGCTGAGTCGGTAAAGACGAAAACCCATCTGGCGCGAATAATATGTGCTATTCTGGAGGGGCTATAGGCTTCTACAAACACAGAAGTAAGGCAGGCAAGAAAATCTAGAACCTAGAAAATATCGACATGCACACCTGGTCGGTTGAACTACTGAGTTTGACAGCTGCATTGCATGTAACTGAAGTGTAACTTATGAGAAGAGCTGAGATGATACTGAATACTAAGTTCCGCATTGTAGTCGAGGTGGTAAGCTTGAAGGGAGTGAAGAGAAGCGTTTTCCATGTCTGGGATTTATACGTTACAAATGTGTGCGATACTGACTGAAGAAATGCTTCCCTTCCTAAGTGATCTGGGAAATCCCTCTAGCTGAAGACCAACAGATGACAAAAAACAGAACCAAGCACCTAGCATCGGTAACTTCCGCCGGAAGAAGAGAACCTCCTACGACGACGTCTCATTCGAAGCGCCAGTCCAGGTGGCAGATTGACGCTTGAAGAGAAGAAGTGAGGTCGCATAACTGACATAGAAGTCGACGAAGGCGCTTGGAAATACGGCCCTCTGGCACTTCTGGCAATAAACCTAGGTCCAGGTGGCAGATAGGCGTTTGAAGAGAAGAAGTGAGGTCACATAACTGACATAGAAGTCTAGGAAGGCGCCTGGAGAGACGGCCCTCTGGCACTTCAGGCAATTACCTGACCATACCCACTCATTAACAGGTAGTAGATTAACTATTTTAATAAGGACTCCGAAGTGGGGCCTCGGAGCATATTAGTGACGTTGAACGTCAATGCATAACGCACGACACTGCAATGGCTTTGAATATATTTATAATTGTATATTATATTAGTATTTGAAATATTGACTTGAACAGGACATCGCAATATTGAAATGCGTTTCTGGCAAATTTAGACCAATGTTAGCTCGATAATGTATGCCTGGAATTGATAATAGCCCCTTATCCCAATACGAGGATGAGATGGGAATATTTAAATTACTGTAACAGGTGCTCAAGCAAGTTACTTTTCCGAATTTACTTTTTCTGCCAAAAGTCACTTTTTACTTCACTTTTTACTTACCTTTGGCTTGGAATGAAAAAGTAATCGAAATAAAATTTACCATACTTACTTTATATCAAATTAAATGTAATGTAAAGGTAATATCACCTCTTGAAAATTAAATCATTATGTTATCTGCAGAACATCTCCCGGGATTTATTGGGTATGCACGATGGAAATCATACTATTTAATGTCATCATGGCTCTGCCGGCATCATTGCTCGTCACAACTCTTTCATTCCAGTCTGGTATAGCGGTTAAGGTCTTGCGGGCTTAGAGATGCAGTCGAGAAGATCAGGAAGGGGCTTCGGGAAAAAACATTTTAGCAGTGGAAGCTAAGTCAAATTATCAGCACCGTATAATTTTTTTTATTGGACCCCTCGATTGAGAGCACTGTCACGGAGGTAGAATCACCCGAAGTCTGAACCAGATATAGACCCGCGGAGTAGGGAAGCTTTAGCTCTGCTTCAATAACGTAGATGGATGTCTTCCGACATTCATGGACTGCTTTAGAGCGCCAATCAGCGATAACATCAGCAAGGAACTGTATTGCTGTTTATCGTTCATTCCCAGTCTGCTTAACTTACAACGTTTAAGGAAGTATTTTAAGACATGCATCCATTTATGAAGTCTCAACAAGCGCCCATGAGCAACACTATTCTCCGAAAATGAGCCTGAGCCTGAATCTCGTAAGATAAATTTTCGAGCATAGGCCTTGTTTGAGTATTTTTAATTTTATGAATTCCCATGTCCTAGACTCTGCTCTTCTTATTCACTTTTTATCAGGATTCTCTCAAGCGTCTCACGCAATCCAATCCGTCAATCCCTGTTACCTTTACTGAAGGATTGTTGGCGATCCCGATTGATGACAAACTTGTGGTAAAGGTAAATGTGCATCGCTTCGTACAAATTCATCTTATGAGTCATGTTTGTGTTTATTATAACTCACAACTCAGAACAGACATTTGAATTGGAAGACTCGATTTTGTATTGCGGTTCTCTCGATGCTGCATCTGGGAAAGCAAGGAGCAATAATGTTACCAGAACGGCCTTGATGTTGAAACAGCCAACCCATAGGTCGAGAGGTCAATTCTACTTGTACATAAAACAGTCTAAGTACTGTTAGAATTCCAACATTAAGGTTCAAACTAGTAGAGAAAGTCCATCAAATTTTGAACGTAAGTTGAAACAGGCTTTGTGAAGAAAGAGCACCTACTTGGCTGTCCAAACAAAAGTATGCTACTTTACTTTATCTTATTTCGAAATACACTTATATTTTTTTTTTCTCAGAATATTTCAGACTCGTAAACTGTTTAAAAGTGTATCTGGTCCCGGGTAGAATAAAATCATAATTTCCGTAAATAGTATCTCGTGGAAATGATCGATGTGTTATGATTTGTGGCAAGCACGGCCTGCTCATGTCTGAAACTCAGATATAAGAACACAACATTATGTAGGCTACACAACAATTATTTGAGTTACAAGACATGCAGAACTCTAAGAAGGAGCTATAATTTGTATTTCAGCCTTCAGCCCAGCTTCAAAACATGCTATGAGTTCATATCAGCAAAAAAATCACTCAAAAAGACGGAAAAGCAGTCTTACAACTCAAAATTTGGACTTGCAAGAGTCAAAGGTCTTCTTTCTACCCTTGGAAATGGACTTATTGACATCTATTGCAGCTGCGTTCCATGTAGGTTTCTTGAAACCTTCAGAATCTCCTTTAGCTTTATTCTCAATGATGTAGTTGAGGAGAGGGGTCTCATCCTCTGTGGTCCATTTAGCATTTGCCTTGATAGCCTTAGCAGCCACCTCAGAGTAAGGCAGGGGTGAAGAAGTGAGGAAGAAGAGTCTGTTCATGGAGAGTACATGCAAGCAAAGCAAGAGCAAAGGCGGAGAAGCAGCATGACAATATTAATTAATGCATGATTCCATACAATGCTATTTACAGTACTTGTGTTAAAGATGGAATGTGACTTCAGAAATAATATGACCAGACTGGGGATTGAATCCAGGACCCTCTGGTTATACACCAAAGATGTTATAACCAATTGAGCTATCCAGCCATTGGAGGGCAACCCTAGTGCTAATGATATAAGCTCCATTAGCAACTCATTATAGTGGTCTAATCCTTTGCCACATTCAATATTGACTAAGAATGGTACATTGTTGATATGCAAGATTACATATCTAACAAATTGTGATTTTGTTCTACCCAGGCAGTATGGCAATCAAGTAGAATCTCATAAACCTCTCAAGCATGGTCTTCAACATGGAAGGGATGCTTTGGCACATCACAGTGAATTTTGGTATCTTGTTCATGTAATTCATTGAATATACAATGCACATTGGATTGTACCGTCAAAGTTGCATAGAGCAAGTGCACCATAATAGATAAGATTGCCTCTGTTAAGCTACCTATATTGAAGTGGGCAGCTTAAACTGCACAGAGCATGTGGCACCCATTTCATCACCCTCATGGAGTAAACATAAGTAGCAAAAACTGATATCATTTGCATACATCTGCTTCAATTGCAAGAGCTATTAATAAGATGTAGTCTTTATACCCAAAGTTTTTCTGAGGGTGCTTTGTCCAGATCTTGCACTCGGAAATTTATCCAAGTCCAGACTAGATTCACAGTTTGAGAATTATGATTTGCTCTGGAATATGTCTTCAAACAAGTTTTTCGAACTCATTCCAAATTGATGCACAAGAAAGACAGGAGGTCGAGATATGTACAGCTTAATTTCTTTTTAACATGAAGTTTGAACAGTAAATTTTGGCTATCCGCAGATTAATTGGTGACAATATTCCTTTAAATTTGCCAGCTATAGGTCATATAACTTTCATAACAGTCTCAAATACGGCCAAATAAAGACCACTGAATCCTTGTCAGCTAGCGAGTTAAATATTCAATAAATTCTTCAAAGCCTCAAAACCTATCTACCAAATTCATTTCCTGTTACATTAATTTACTTTTGCTTGGTCCTGACTGACTTTGGAGCAGTAAGAGCGCTTGTTGCCACATCTGGAAATAGCAACATCTAAGGAAGCACATGGAAAATCGGTGCTTCATTGCCCCGGAGTGCTATTCACGGCCAGAGTGATAAGTGTTACAGTGACCGTGATCACACGTTTACACGTTTTGGCGCCCGTCATAATGATAATCGATGCAATAAAGAAAGAAGCCTTCCAGCATAGATTTAATATTTAATATCGACAAAGCTCGCTGTTAGATCTGTTTTCAAATTTTAATCTCTTATTTGCTTGCTATCTATCGGTTCTTAGCGATGTCGGTTTCTGAAGCATTCGCAATTGAAGTTGAGCAACTGGGTGGAGCGTAGTAAGTTTTGCTGCTCTTTCCAGTATATACGCCATTCTTGTTTGGATCATCTGTCACAACACTCTGCTTGATCTCTTCGAATGCGTGTGGCATACGCCAGAGTAACACATGGTGCTCGTCTTCTCTGACTCTTAAAGATAGATGGGGTCAGCCGTTCCAATTTATAAACAATACGGCACTTGAAAACACCGGAGATGTCATTGATGATCTCCGACCATAGGCATCGAAACTGTACTTAAGCCTTAGGAAAATCACTCTATTTCTTCAAACTTCTCTATATTCGCAATCTGTTCTTGATAAATTCACCCGTGATTCGTTCTCCTACGATTAAACCCCTACAATGAAGAACGTCTTTGCTGCACTCATCCTGGGCCATATCTCAGCGCTATGCGGCATGGTTCTCCAGGTCCGTAATGTAACTGAAGAGGCATGTAGATTCCGTAATTCAGAGATAATACTTCACATCATTGACTTTCAAATTTCTCCGAAGCAGAGGCGTGCCGCTGATACCTGTGCAGACCCGTCCCTCACCGTCGTTTATGTGGAAGGGTACAGCCCGCATTATACGCTGCATGTACTCCAGAGACGCGCTGTCTTCATCAACCAGGACACCGTGAATCCCTCCGACTGGCAGATTCAGGAAGAAGCATTTCGTGCATGGGCAAATCCACAGCAATTCACATTCCCATTGTATCAGCTCGCTAGCCCAGATGGGACGGATTGGATCTATAATGTTTCTACCACAGGAAGCCCTCCCGTTGTCAGCGGGTTCCCGACCGCAGGTATTTTGGGATATGCTTATTCCACACAAGTCTGTGGCAGCCTGCCACTTTTGTCGGTCGCACAGAGGAAAATTGGCGATCGCTACTTCACTACAGATCAAGATACACACGATATGCTGGTCGGCTTCGGGTGGGTTGATAAAGGAATTGTTGGCTACGTCTTACCAGTAGATATAGACTAGACTCTTGTACGCTCCCTCTCAGGATTATTGTCCTCTTATGCTAAAATTAATTTAGGTTACATGTACATAGCTCTTGAACCCATACTCTTCTGAAAATTTTCAGTCCTGGCAATTTACGCTTCCTTTAGGTTGACATAATCCTTCAAGTTCAATTTCATTCGTATTTGAATTCATCATCGCTGCTTTAGCTTGTGCTAACCCTTACTATTATTAATAATTGGATGCCGTCCCGAACCTAGGATAGGACACTCAATTCCACTAATGGATTTCTCTTTGCCGCACAGAGTTCATACTCCACTCGGCCTAATTCCTGCAAGAGGAAATTCTTACAGTTGTTTTTCTCACACTTTGTGAAGAATTACAATCGAATAACTCCATTTTTTCTAGACATCACTGCATAGGTAAGATGTCAAACTACTGTTGCTGTTCTGGTGCAACTGAGCCCCAAATATGCAGCACAACCCCTCTCATCAAGCCCATGCTGTGCCACAAACACATTTTGTGAGCCAAAGGATGTATAATGACTCTTTTTAAATTTTGAAACTGGAAATTCTGAGAACAATTCTATTGAGAAACTCTTTTTCCGCGAAGTACCCCCAAGTTTCGGCGAAAATCGCCGATACCGGCCGCAGAGCACTTGATGAGAACTTTTCAACCGGAGCGCCAGTGAGGACATGCAAATTTTTAACGATTCTTTTATCCTGAGCCACAAACTGAACATTATCATATAATATTATACAAATGCATTCCCAAACACAATTACAACCTCCTGTAAAAATCTCAAATTTTTTGACTAAGAAATGCTGTGGTAGGGCGATGACCAATTTTCGATGGAAAAAAATGAGAGATGCAAATAGGTGTCACAAGTGTTTCACTGTGGAAATTTGATGCCTGTGACAGCCATGTTCCCTGCCATGTTCGTCATGACTTTTTGCAAACACTTACATTCATCCACATGTGCGCAACTAATGTCTCTGAATATATATATACATACCCCTACTGGTAATTAAAATAAAGTTGCATCAAAAAAATAGAGGTCAAGCAGTGTAGCGCTAGTGCTCCTGGACACATCAGATTCAGATGTTTAACTCCCCAAAAACTACCCAATTTTGCATCTTCTGCACCTTCCACACTCCAGACAAATTATTCAAATATGTAGAATGCCTTTAATATATTCTATATACATTCTTGAATTTTTCTGAAGCTCAGAATTGCTGCAGAGCAGAATTTACATGACTGGTATTTTTGCATGTCTGGTATTTTTGCATGTCTTGACCATAGATAGTGTGATATGTGGACATGTCTGGATGGGTTCAAATTCATATGCCACATGACATACTTACCTCTGGAGACCTGACCGCTCCAGCCATATGTACCTAGGTTTATAGATAACTCACATCACTGGGGTTTCTTGCCAGAAAGGGGGTTTCTCAACAGAATTATCCAAATTCAAAACCACAATTCTCTGTGTATTTTAATTGTGCACAATCCCTAGATTGCAGATTTTTAATTTGATCCAGTTAAAGACAGTTATCAAAATTTTGGAATCATGGGACAGTCAGTGACTTTTTTTTGTTTTTGTTTTTTGAATCCTCATTTATTATTGTTTGTGGCAGACTGTATAGTAGATAATACATGTTCTGTGTCTAATATGTAGTCTATGTGACCAGTCTGAATATATGGAGTGCTTCCCAAACTTCTAGGAGGCTGCATAATAGCCTCCAAGCACTGTAATAGTGCATGAAATATGGGGTGATTACACCATGAATAGGATAGATGAAATAAGTGTTTAACAGTGGTGGCTCATTCATGAGAAGCAGGAGGGCAAGTGGTGGAGGATACTTGTGTAATGTGACAACTACACCACCATTTTGGTCAAATATTCGTGATATATATGAGATCGGACATCTCCATCACCCGGGATTGACATCTGACAGGTGTCCACCCGGCTATTATACCAATATCTCGACGCTGATATGATCATCTTATCTGCCGTATATCCTACAGATATCCAGCAGGTATTGGGAGGACGTCTATCCAGACATTCTTACAGCATACATGGCTAATGTGAGCGTGTACTCATGAATGATAGTTATGATAAATAGGATGTATTAAA
>JASFDD010000446.1:0-16871 GCA_036937055.1 Nidula microcarpa | reverse complement strand
AATTCAAAATTTGAAAAATGTGTTATGGTTTGATAAAAATCCTACTTCAGATTCTAAATACGGAAGATTCCGAAGAAGTAGCTCTGGAAGAACATCTGGACTTCCAGATCGTTATGGAAAGTCATCCATTTATGATTCAAATCTGAAAGGAAACAATAAAATTATCACTGCAGAGTGCAATATTTACTCCCATTTTCTGGTTTGGACTCCTCGAGAACATGTCGAAGGTAAGTTCAAATTCATATTTCTTTGTTACTCCAGCAGGTGAAAAAGAAGCTGTCAAGGAAATTAGAAAATTTGTCTGCCAGGACAGTGTATGGGCTCGAGGCTGCAGATAGTAACTGACACTGCTGTTTTTGTGTGAATATAAACAGAGGCAAACAGCACGGAAGATTCAGATGCGTCTGAGCGCTTAGTGCGTCGACTTAGAGTACCACGTGCTCATTGATGTCCCGGAGCAATTGAGATCACCTGGCTGTCGGGTTCTAATAAGTGAAATGTTCATGAGGGGTTTCTGGATAGAATAACCCCGTTCCCATTCTCCTTCACATACATGCTGATAGGTCGTACTTTACAGAAGATAAAGTCTTCCGGATGGTAAGGTAATAGAAGGCGATGTTCATACAAGTACGGTTCACTATCACTGAAGTACATAATTCGATTCAGATAGAACACAGACTCAGAAGGAAGGTTTGCTGACTGTCTGAAACAGCTCTCCGAGGGCGCATGTTCAGAGTCGATCTCAAAGACTGACCTTACTGACCTCAAAGGTCTGTACAGTATCTTGGTCGAAATACGACCAGAACTTGGTCCCGCTCATAACTGTATCGTTGTAGGCAACATAGTTGTCTCCACTACCCATGTGCGTGGACCACCGGCAACGGCCGCGCCGCTACTAGAGGGCTTGCTAAATTTCGAGAGATCAAAGTTGATATACTGCGCACTGTCGAAATTTGCTGCGACAATGACCAGCTTCTGCGCACCCGCATCATACGCCGCGACGACATTGTCGCTTCCAGAGTCGAGGATACGCATGCCCTCGCAGATATGCCGTGTGAACTGTGCGAGGACATAGTACTTCTTCGCCACGCCCGCCAGCTGCGTCTTCTCGAGATCGCCCGCGATGAGGCCCCAGCCTGTGGTGTCCACCGCCTGCCAGTACGTCCACGCGGTGGGGTGAAGCCAGTTGAAGTCGAGCAGCAGGTCTTGCGCGAGCTGCTTCCCCGTGGCGTCGCCGTCCCCGTACTCGCTGTTCCAGATCTCGCGCCCGGCTGCCGTGGCGGCGCTGTAGAGCAGGTCGCGGCGGCCGCCGGTCTGCTGGTACCCGTGCACGTTGATGCGTCCGACATTGCTGCGCGTGGCGGAGTCGAGGCTGTTCCACGTCGCCACGGCGATGTCGTAGGTGTTCTCGTCGGAGGCGGCGACAGCCGTGGACTGCAGGTTGCGGCTGTTGAGCTCCGTGCGGAGGGTGTTGATGACCTGCTTCTGCGTTGCGATGCTGAAGAAGCTGCCCTCTTGATTGTTTGTGTCCGTCCACCAGTTGGAGCTTGGTTCGTTGAACGGCTCGACGGAGGCAAAGGTGATGCCCCAGTTATTGTGCGCGTATTTGGCGATCGTCGCGAGATACACCGCGTGCGTATTAATGTTCCATGATTGTATGTTCTCACCTATCATCGTCAAATTGAACCGAATAAGTATCGGAGGCCCGCCCACTGTGAGAGGGAGATTAATGCTCACCACCGCCCTTCGCCCCCGACGGATTGTGGTTGCTGCACATCCACCACATCGGCGAATTGGAGAACAGCTCGAACCGATCGGCGCCCCTATCCCGCGCCTTCCACATCATATTGCGCTGATTTGAGTCGACCCCCCAGTTCCAGCTGGACGACGCCGGATCGGAGCTGCTCCAGTCGAGCCAGTACCCGTCCATTTGCCGACTCGGCAGGATCTTGTTCGCCGCCATCGTCGTGCCATTGACGCTGTTCGAGCTGCACGCGCCCGCGTTGTAGCGCACAATGTTCAGCCCGAGGCCGGGGAGCGCGGTGCCATTGTACTTGGATGAGTTCCGCGTGAAGAAGATGTCTGCGAGGTCATCCCGGTCGCCGAATGCCTTTCCCCACCAAGCGAGGGAGACGCCCCACCCCCGCCAGCTCCCTCGGTTCGCGGACGCGTCGATCGTGGCAGTGAAATCAGCCGCGGTGGGACTCACGAGCAGCCCAGTGCCAATGACAGCGAGCAGGCTTGTATAGCGAATTGTCGCTTTCATAGTGAGAGTCGAGCGATCCCTTGCTTCGGGCTGGATAATAAATAGCTTGCGCTTCCTTTTATTCATTTTCGACGTCGGGTAAGAAGCAACGACAGCCATGTGCAAGCTTTAACAGAGGAATACCAGCAGGCATATGAATACCGAGGTTAGCCCAGATAGCGAGTTCCAAAATCGCCGACGCCGGCGGCGCTAATAGCATCCACTAAGTCTTCAAGCTTGGATCCGCCAAATCACCGTGCGCGAGATTCGCCGAAAAGGAGCGCGCCGAACATCAGTGGGACGCCGCCAGTGGGAAGGTCGGTGACTACATGCCATTCTTCGCGCGAGAACAGTTGAGGTGGGCGAGGGAGGAATTGGAGAGGAAGAACGTTGGCGCTGGCGGCGTGTAGTAGCAGATTAAGCTTGGTACCTCCATTGGACAATTGCATGATCGCGTTGTAAGCAGTCCTAACAACCCATCCCAGCTGCTGTTGAATCCGCCATCCAAGCGATTCGGCGTTAACATTTCATGTGACCGTGACACTTCCGCGTCACTGTCTTTTCTTCCGCGTCAACGAAATCTTCGTCTCTTCCTTCCATGGCCCTCCGTGTCCTCTTCAAATCCCAGCACATGGTTTCTCATGCGTCCTCACCTGCACGCGTTGGGTGATGAGCCTTTCTTATGCTCAGCGTTGAACGCCCACGCCCTGGATGCCTGGGCATATGTGTCTACGATTGACAGCGTTGGATGTCGCAAACACGATGATGTTCGTGAATCGTCACGACCGCATCTCCGATCTACGTGCACTGTATATGGTTGATACTTGGAGTATTGGGAATTGCATACGTCTTGTGAGTCCATTCACGTTGCTTCCCATCGGCGACAGCTTCCCGCGTGCGGTATCACCCACATTCGCGCCCTAGTTTCCCTTCTTTTTCTAGTTTTCTATGCTAATTATTCTTTTGGTCCCGTTTAGATGGATGAGTTCGTCGATACACCCCTAGTTGTCAATAACTTGTCCCGCCCTTTTGGGTGACCAGCCGTTGTTGACAGACTTTCGATCCAGCTCCATCGTGAGTGGACGTAGACGAGCTTTGGCGCATGGGTATTATGGACACGTACAGGTAAGCTCAATGAACATTCGCCATCGGAGACTTCTTACCAATCGCCTCCCTTCAGCCACGCGAGCTGTACGATCTAGCCACTGTGTTCCTTTGGTAAGTCTTCGTCATCTCTTATCCTCCCCTCCTGATAAGTGATTACACAAAAAACACTCGCTTTATCATCTGATTGAAAACTACGGGTGAGCAGCAGGATGAACAGTTATTATATCTGTTTTTTCTTTCCTTTACGTCTTCGCCCAACGAGACGACTGTGGCTAACGAATCACCTTCATAAATCCATGGCGCCTCTCTTCATTAGCCTTGGTCTTCACGATGTGAAAATTCTACCCAGCCAGTGTTCAAATATAAGACCTCTGATCCATTCTTCTATCCTTCAAATTCGCGCGTGGAAAAGATTAGAATAAATTCAGAATCACTAGGAGTGTCGCCATCTCGAGCCCCTTCAATTTCTCGCCTTCCATTGTCGGTGTTGTTCTCATTTAGATCGTCGTTGATAGCAGTCCCTTTTCAGTGGAACTCCCCATTCCGCACCCCAGTCTTCGTGTGGCGTCTTTGTGCTCACAAATGGAAAGGGTGGAATGTTGTGCGTTTGCTTGCTTTTTTGCCCCTGGGCCTGGCTTAGCCCGTAATCTGGCCGCCTGGCGCATCAAGTACTTTATTTTGTCTGTCTGACTTTTGCGTAGCATCATGCACTATGAAAATTATTATTCTGTGACACCTTTTTCTATTCGTTAGGTTGAACACTGGTAACTATCATATTACACCCGTCGCCGGACCTCCCCAGTGAAGTGTGTTATATATATATATATATAGAGAGAGAGAGAGAGAGAGAGAGAGGGAGGTGGTATGGGAGAGCCTGAGCTAGAGAATAAGCGGAAGATGGAGGGAGAGGGGGATAAGGATAAGGGGAGATGGCGGAGGTGGTGCGTGAGGAGTATGCGAATGTAGTACACGTGCGGTTTGACCAGGAGGAGGAGAGGAGACAGTGTTTGGCGACAAAAATACCGAAGAAAACCAATTGTTGTGGCGTGTGGGAGCGTGGGTTTAGAGTTTGCACATCACCCCCCGCATGTTCGACAATCACCGTGACGCCAATGTTGGCCTCAACCTACCTCGTCGAAGACTTGACGACGACACACAAAGCAGCCACATACGATAATGCATTCTCCCCTCGATTAGCCAACCTGTTCCGTTCTGCTTCATAACTTGTGTGCGACATATTGTTCTTACTCATACAGGTTATCGTCCAGCGTTGCAGAAGTACTGCAACTCAGGCTTTGTGGTGTTGAGTAAGTTATCCAATATATTTAAATTATCCAATACACCCTAGGTCATCCCTTATCCAGTCGAAAATCTCACTCTTAAGCCTAAACCTTCATTGGGCTGTGACCGTTAACACACTGACACTAAAGCCAGGGGCATTAAAGTTAAATGTTTTGCCTGTGGTAATCGTGCTGGTCACAGGAGCGATAAGATCCGGGTTAGTGGGTGTGTTGCTGGCTGTTCCTGCTCCAGTCAAGATCTGTGCAGTACCCATTATTGCTACATTTCCAAAAGGCAATACGAATGTAAGTGAGGCCACTGTTCCGACTGTGTTGGAGACCTTCAAAGTTCTGGTCAGCTTGCATTCGATGGTTTGATACACATTAATTTACTTTGATGATAATTTGATTGGTCGATGTTATCTGGACGACACTCCAAAATACAGTGCCTGTCTTCGACGGCAATGTGCTGGGTAGATAATGGTCACCCCGGTTGACACTAAAAAGCTGGAGGGATAGTTTAAATCATCACTAGCTGAAACAGTGGAAATTGTGAATTCAACCTTTTGGACATAATAACTTGTTGAGAGGTAGACCGCGCCAGCGCTAAAAGAACTGTTATCTTCAAATCAATATGCATGATGAAATTTAACACAGACTCAAATGCAAGAAGATTCGGGGTCTAAGCACCCATCTGTGAGTGATAAAAGTAAATCATAAACGAAAGACCAACCCATTGGTAATTAGTGACATGCTATGAAACCTAATCAGAGCATGCAATTTTTATCGCAGAAAACACTCACTCCGATTAAGGGAGCGTATGAAGCTGCAAATCTTTGGGTTTCATCAAACATTGTAGAGCAGTAGCTTCTGAGAATAACGCCACATACACTATGTCGCTATTTCTCTCTAAACCGGTCATGTACGCGGCTTCTCCTGCGGCACCTGTTTACATAGCTATTGATGAGATTTGAATGATTTAGAGAAAGTAAGCTTACTTTGCATCGTTGGATATTGCAATCTTCCATCGGAAACTGGTCCATAAATGTCGTTCGGATTTGTGGAGATGGATGCATATTCGCCCTGGGTGAAAATGACTCTGAGTAGGAAAGAAGGATAATTCCTGAGGAGGCTTCCTACCTCAAAGAATTTAGTGCCGTCCCGCTGTCCAGGAATTATACTAGTTAGATAGGTCGGACTACATTCTGACTATCATACCGCAAAGGTGTCATAGTAGAACGCATTTTGAGCGAACCAACCTGAAAAATGTTGTCATTCTCGCTGAAAAAAGGGAAAATTTGAAGTTAAAATTACTTGGCGTGTTATAGTCGTGAACGTCATATTCTGTAGGAGTTGGTGACAAGACCGGATTGCCAACATAGGTTGTTGCAATAAAATCTGAGATCTTTAGTTTGAGTATAAAATAATCCTATTTACAGTTTTGAGTAGAAGCTTACGGAGTTGGGGAAATTGAGCTTTCAGCGCTGTAACGATATCCTTCCATCTATACGTGTATCTGTTTAAATATGAGATGTTAGGTATTCCACAAGGAGAACATCGTCTGCAAATACTAACGTCGACGAGGCAAAATTGTCCTAGAAAATATAATTAATATTCCTTTGTGAAGTTATTGTCCAACACATACCTCGTTTCCGATCTCCACATATGTCAATTTAAACGGGGAAGGATGGCCTAATGATGACCGTAGTGCCGCTAAAATTGATCCACGTAAGCCATTCGACTTGAACAGGTTAGAATGTATTATACCTGGTGCACTTGTAGTGGGGTCTCCAATCACAAAATTAATCTACAATATATTGTGAGAAGAATGCTATACTTACTGGAGAAAAATTAGATACCCACCTGGTCGATTGCTTGCTGAATGTAGGGCCCTAGTTGGTTTTCGGCCAAGCTGGTTCCTCCAAGAGAGTAGCCTGTAAAGAAGTCATTTATTGATTTTTGAATCAAGGATAGTCTCTTGAATACTTGCCAGAGTAAACGGCCATGATCGGCTCCATATTAAGATCTTCACACCAGTTTAAATACTCCAAGAGCCCTAAACCACTAAAATATCGTGAGATCATTTGGAAATGTTGAGAGACGGAAGATCCTACTCTGTGTTCACGTAACCCCAGTCTCCCGCACGTCCTAGATTTTATTGAGCAAACTCCGAACAAGGTATACCGACGAACTTTGTACCTGGTCTTTCCTCTAAAGGTCCAACCTGAAAAATTTAACATAATTAAAATAATTCATGGATGTGCATCAATAACGTACGGTGGCGTTCCATTGCCATCTTGTCGCAACTGTCTGTCCTTCAAGGTTGTTTCCACCGGGAAAGCGGAAAAACGACGGGCCCATATTTGCAAGAGCCTTGAAAAGTGTTTCAGCTTTTAAAAGTATTATAAACCATTATCCATTCTCACAGTAGCGAGATCACCTCTCATCCCATTTAACCTGTTTTTGAAAGTCGGAGGGAATAAAGATAACATGGCAAAATTGATCGTTTGCCCTGACCCTGCTACTCCGTCTATCGTAATAGCGAATATGTTTGACGTAGAGCTTGGGGTCGTTGTTGGGTTAATATTTGCAGTAATTTGAGTCCAGGTTGTTTGGGCACCAGATAAAGCTACGGTAGTGGAAGCCAGAATTTGTCCAGACGTTGTTTGCAAGGACACAACAGCATTACCACGGAATGTGGATGAGATCGGGAACCTGTAAAAAAATGACGCAGTGTACATTGAGCCGGCAGTTACTTTCATTCCTGAATTCGACTTAAGTGTCAGCAGGCTACCCTATTTCCGCAAGGCTGAAAAAATCTAACCAGAATAACCTGTATTAGCAAATCCAACTTGTCCACTTTTCCCACTCGGAATGGCAACATGAAGAGCATTGGGCAAAGCATCCGAGACTGGAACATTCTCTCGAATGACACTGATCATTGCCCCGTTTACGGTTTGCCACGCATTAAGAGCGGCAGTTGTACCTGGTTGTACCAGATAGTTTGACAGGAAGGCGACATCACAAGGAGAACACCGTACCTGGAGTAACCTGCTGGAATGCGCGATTTTGGAGCACTGAAGTATACGATATCAGAGGAGTATTTAGAGAAAGAAATGTTATACGAACTTTCGGCATAAAGGCCACCATCTCCACTCTAAGAAGCTGTCATTTTTCACCCATCTAGATGAGATATAGAGTGGCTTACTTGCTAGATAAAATAAATAAGCTGATGAAGGCAAAATTCAACTGAAAAATAACTCACATTAATATCCTGAAAGTACACAAACCGCAAGTTAGAAATATGGCATGACTAGAATGGTCTTAACTTACCTCAAACATTTGCCCGACTAAAACGTAATTTAGTTAGACTATACAGAATATCATCCGGGAATATAGTTACGAATACTTACATAAAGTCGTAGGAACGGGATGACTTGCTGTCGCACTGATTGAGATAGTAATAGTATTCGATGGAGAGCTTGCTGTCGATGTCGGTGAAGTACTGGTTTTAGTAGTGGTGATCGTAGTAGAAGAAGTGCTCGTGGGAGTAAGACATTGACTGTAATAGGGGTTCACAACGGTACACACTGTGCCCGCGACGCAATTGGTTCCGCCAGTCCAACCAACTCCGCCGCCTGTACAAAATATAAAGGGAAGTCTTTGAGTCGCAATACGGAAGGTAGTAGAAATCACTTAGAGGTACATTGAGCATATTGCGCCTGCTGCGCCCTTGAAGTCAGTGCTAGAGCAAGAGCAATGACGCTGCAAGTATGAATCATTGTAAAGTGAAATGAGGAAGGGGACGAAAGCGCAATTGCTGAAGCTCTCCCTCTCCAACGGTTCATCTTTGTAGTGACACAATACCTATTTGAGACATCAAACATTCAAGTTCGTACAACTTCGGAAGAACAAATCTTCCGAAGATAATCATCTACATAGGTCATACGTTCTGGTTGGAGAAATCTGAGAGGTAGAGCAGAAGCGAGTGTAAGGGAATTCATATGGGTTAGATCATGATTGAGATGGGTGCTGAGCATCAGTCTTCGATTCTCTGATTCCTGAAAATGAGAATAGGGATAATATCAGTCTAAAATCAATGGTGGGCGGTGAATGCACCTGGTGGGATAGGTCTGTAAAGAATGATCGAAAGACACGTGGCATAGGCATCCATTTCGGCAAAAGCTGCTAATATCATGCATGAAGTAAGCCCCCAATGTGTCCGATGATCCAAATAAAACCGAAGTTATTGCTGGCGGTCCGGCGGCATGTTGCACGTTGACAGTTCAGCAGTACTGTAGAAGGTATTTTGCGTGCGAGTTTTTTTTTCGTTTAGACTCATCGACTGAGAGGCTAGAGTAGCAGAGAGAATTCCATATATCTATGTCAATATAAATTTCTGGAAGAATTTCACATTGCTATCAATTATCTTTATTTTTCCGTCGACGATTGACAGACCAATGTAAAACCACTTGTAAAGATGTAGGATAGATTTGATAAATGGCACTTGGTTGGGGAATTAGATCGGGATTGACCATGCTGTTCTCGGGGTTCAATCCAGATATAGCTACTTTGATTGCAGCCTCGTGGACGTCGAAGAGGAAGATGCGTACAGAGGAGTTCGGATAAGAGAAGAATACAGGGAGGGAGCTGTTGTGAGCATGGAGCTGGTAAAATTCCTTGTGAGTATCTCCCATTGATCTCGTCTTGTACCAACCTCCGAGAGCGGAAGGCGTGGTAGTACTAGTAGTAGCGGGCAGGAACATTAACTCGCCAAGACTTTTTTTTAACACATTTCACTCATAAAAATCATGAACAAATCAATTTAAAAAGTTCAAAAAAAAACCAAATCCTTGAAATAAGAAAAAATTTCCAACAGAATCCACCAAGTGTCCAATGCCACACTACTCTTTAGAGCGGGGCGTATGTCCAGAATCAAAGGAGCAAGAGCAGGAAGTGACTTTGTAACTAGGGTTGCCGAAGTTCAGTCCGGAACCGTTTCGAAGAACCAGAACCGGCCGGACCGAACCGTCGGTTTGAGTTCGGTTCTGGTTCTGGTTCTTGAATATGGCATATGGTCCGGTTCACGGTTCTTGAATATGTAGAATCTTCAGAACCGGTTTGGAACCGGTTCGAACTGACAAACACCTCAATATTTTTGTGAAATAAATATGACTATTGCCTTGTGCTGCAGTGCCTGCAGGCTGTATTTCATCTGTATAGTTGCATCACAGAAATTACTGCCATGCTCACTTGCAAAAGTGGAACAAAATCAACATACCAAATTGCCCTTCTCTATCTTCTCTTTCTATGGCATGATGTCTGACAACAATCAGTGCATGCTCAATGCTGACAAAATACTGAAAGATATGTCAGAGATTACCTTCTTCCACCGTATTTAAATAGACATATTATAAACATAATTTATATTCCTATTTTGTAATATAAAGCTAGGCCTAGTGTAGGTTTGAAGGAGAAAAGCCCTGCAGTTCTCTGGTTTTCTGTATTTGCTGCTTGGGTCTTTTTGTGCTCCAGGCTTCTCCTCACACTCCCTGGAAAATGGTGTTCATCTCCATCACCATTTTGTCATGTGAACAACAGCTTGTATTGAGTGGCAAAGCCAGCTCCTATTCAGGGGTGCTGATAAGGCCAGGAATGAGGATACACATAAATTGAAGACATTTATTACTGAAAGGCTTATATAAATTCATGGCAATGTCACAGCTTATTTAGTAGATATGCTGTATTTACTGGGTGAGACAGTTGTGATCTACATCTCCTTCAGGCTCATGTGAATCATGACAGTTGATGGGTAAACACTTCACACTTTAGAGATTTCATTTATCTCCGAGATATAAACAGACTAGGTATTCACAGATGGATGTGCTTTGTAGTTTCACTGCTTCTGTTCTGCCATAGGAGAGGTGATTAATTAATATTCAGCCTTATCGACGAGCCTACTACATACGCTTGTTGCTGTGGACATTCGAAGACTCGAAAAGTTTCTGAGATCGACTGAATCCTCCTCGGTGCGAATATTGCGTCCTAAAACAGGAGTTTTGATAGGCATAGCTGGTGTTGAATCCTTGGTATTGTCAGATCTGCTAGGAAACAAATGTGTGGTTTCGTCTCCCTCTCGGATGAAGGCGCGATTGTTAAACACAGCCATGAACGAGTTTGTATATCTGTTTACGATGGTTAAAAACGGTTGCATGTGAAGTCATTAAGGCAAAACCAACAGCTTCCCAATAATATAGCATCTGAATGGGCGTTAGGACCCATGATAAACTGTAGCCTTCGAAGTTAACTCACGGAGCCATGTAAAGTGTATTACCCTATAAAGAAGTCGCGTATCAGTTCAATATTATCTCACAATCAACGATATTTCCACCTGTTTCTTAAGATTAGCAATGAGAATGACCATAGCAACAATGGCAACGGAGGCTTCAGGATATTTCAATAAGTGACGATGCGAAAGGAGAAATACAAGGCACCTGTAATTGCATTCGTTTCCACTATCAAAATCAGGATTTTTGTCAGCTTAGCATTTGTTCCGTGGGGTCTATATCTTCTTGATCTAAGAAGCTATGATTTGGAGTAATTATCGATACTCAAAGAAGCGGCGAAGATTTAGAACTCACTAAAATAGCCAAAGTCACAGCAACACTAGTGTCGGTGAGTGCATTTCCAGTAAGCCAGGTCTGAAAAACGCTTTTAATTCATAATTGAGCTTGGATTTCGGATCACCCACAATTCCCATTCTCGAAGCAGTTTGCGTAATCTTTTCTGGGTTCGCAGAAATGTGATTCTAGATGCTTCAGCTATATTTATGCATAATTCTAACGCACAAATTATTCATACCATTACTGCTACCGTAACTCCACATATTGTTGAAACCGAAGCGCACTAAAGCCAGTAAAAGAATCAGCAATTGAATGGCCCGTGAATTAAATTCTATTTACCATGAGCAATGCCAGAGATAGAAGCTTTGACTTGCTCAAAATCCAGATTCTCCAGCAGAATACTGACTGTACAGTGAATGATATGACAGAACTCATTAATGGAGCATCGAAGTTAGACAAAATAAATGTTCCGAGGACAGTCATATTGCCAAACCCAATAGCAAACCAATGGAATGCGTCGACAAATGTACATATGGACTGAGCAGTTTCAAGAACGAAAAGGCCACAGACTAATGAACCATGTATTATGAGATTCAATTACAAACACTTTTCGCCAGGAATTTCACATACCAATGGAGCGGACGTAGAGAGGATCTTTTTTAAAGCGATATAGATAGAAAACTGCACGGTGCTGGTTGAAGTAAAGCTTCCACAATATATATAAGAACACTCACCGAACTGCATAGTGAGAATTCCATAGAGCCACCAATTCAATATAATCCCAATGAGCTAGAGAATTTAAATTATCACTAATTTGGAGGTCATTTCATAGGTAAGCTTTACCGGTGGACCAGTGCTGCTCGTTCCGAAATAGGGATTAATAATAATAATTCATTTTATAAAGACTTACAATACAGTAATATTGTTGGGGATTGGTGGAAGAGGAGAAACAGCTGACATATTTGCTTAGCCTTGAATGAGAAGGTCGTCCACGTTTTCAATAAACTGAATGAAAGTTAGGGTGTACTCTGGGCATGAATGATAATCAAAACCCAGGATTCAAGCTATATGACCATCAAGACTCAGCATCAGTTCTTCGCACTTTTGTGTTCCCGGTACACACGAGCATGAAAAAGGTGGGCGTGCGAGGAACTTGACAGAATTATCCCGCACAGGTTGCCCACCATTCTAGATATGGCTTAAAGTCCCCATGATCATTTCTAAATTAAGGATTCAAAATGATAATTTATTTTATGAAGGCATACAACACAGTAGTACTGTCGGAGATGGGTGGAAGAGGAGAATCAGCTGACATATTCGCTTAGCCTTGAATGAGAAGGTCGTTCACGTTTTCAACAAACTGAATGAAAGTCAGAGTGTACTCTGGGCACGAATGATGATCAAAAAATCCTGGACTCAGGCTATGTGCCTGTCGAGATTCACCATCAGCTCTTCGCACTTTAGTGCTCCGGTACACACAAGCGTGAAAGAAGTGGGCGTGTGAGGAGCTTGACAGGATTACCCTACACAAGTTGCCCACCATTACAGATATGGTTTAAGGTCCCCATGATCATTGCTATCTTCGTACAATAATATCACTGAGCACTAATGCTATTGTGTGCGCTGTAATTTTCGCCATCCTAATTAAACATGTAACATCGATTATATCTACCTCCGGTGTAAATATTTTTCAAATTCTAATACGATTACTGTATCTACAAATGTATAGTCTAGGACTGGTTTGAAGAAGCATCCGGAGCTGCGGGGAGTTGTCTGCTTGTCAGATATGAGGGATAGCCTTCGAACAGCAATGCACAGTGCTGTGAGATGGATAATTTTTTATTTCTTGCTCCGTTGAACTTAATCGAGATCTTTTAAAGCTCCCATATGCCTGCAAGTTTGGACTCAAACTTACAGCTTAGCTGTCACTGAACAAAATGTTCGAGTCTATACGCCCTCAGAGTTACTGACAATGTACAATTTCTAGTGATTATTCTCGTAGTCTAGTGAATAAATACAGGTTCTCTTCCAGGATCCCACACCACTGCATTGTTCCCATCTCTTATAGGATTTCATTGGAGAGTATATTTAGAGATCAGCATCGTAAACGCTGGCTGTTGGTAGCTTGATCATACCGTGGCACTCACTATTGCTTTTTAATCCGCGAGGCCAATGCATTGCGTCTCCATTCCAAATTCAGTCACATCTTCTTGATACATATAACACATTCCTTGATTCCGGCCCTATTACTCATCCAATTATTGTATCATCAGCAGGAAAATTACCTTTGAACAGAATCTTTTAATAGTAACAAGTTGTTATCTTTATGTGAGACTTATTCTTTTTTGGTGGATCACCCTGGGATCATGGACTTGGAGTAGAATTCAGTACTTTATACTCCCCCATCGGTTCCTGATGGGAACCTGGGAACCTCCTGGTTGGCTATACTAAATACTTCTCAGTCATAAATCCAACTTCATCAGTCCTTGTCAATCCCGGCACATTCCTGGCACATTCCTGGCACATTCCCCTCACTAGTAGACATTTACTCTCTAATTCATCTCTAAATATAAAATTCAGTAATGGTATTCTATGTAAACTGTAGTACTAATACTTATCTAATGAATTGAGCTACAGTGAAATCCTTGAAAATACACAGGAACCTCCCAAAGGTATGGAGATATGTAATAGTTGAAAGATATGAATGTGAGCAAAGCTGAGAGTTGAATAAGAAGCTGAAGGACACAAGTTTGAATGTATGAGTGCTACTGTTAAATTGTGAAAAGGCCCAGCCATTGCTCTATGTCCATTTACAACTTTCATAGGGGTTTCTGCTTACTCATCAGGTACACAAGGTTTTTGGTGGGTATCAGTGTTCCTTATTGGAATATCCTATCAATTTGATGGTTTGGGTATGCTACATATTAAGTCATATAAATAAGATGAAATACACTTCTTGATGCTTGTACACACCTGTGGAGTATGGCCTCAGAGGAATAGAAGTGGGGATGGCCAATCCCAGTGTGGGCCAGGAAGCATGATGTCATGGACTGTCACTAAAACTGTCACAAACCTTGACCCAGGCTTTTGTCTGATGTTCTCTCTTGCTTCCTTGCATCAAAATTAATTCTTACACATACTATGGCTGACCAGGTATTGAATTGTGACCAGTGTTTGAATTAGTCAAACAACTCTGGCCACAACCATTCTCTGGGCTCAGTTTTTTTAAAAAATTTAGGTCAAAATTGACTTACTCTTTAGTGTTGCCAAGCTTTTTCCTGGAATTTTATTTAAGAGTGCTTTGAAAAAGCAAGACTGTTTTACATTACATCAAATGGCTTAGTGTGATAGCATCAAAAAGCAAGATCTAATCCAATCCTCCTATATGATTTTCTCAAGAAAGGACCAGTAAGTAGCTACATATGCATAGAGTTGGACTATCAATTTTCTTTGTGAAGGATGAAGAGCTTGGAGAATAACAGAGAAAGAATGAATGACAAGGTTTTCACCATGATGAGGCTGTACCTTTGAAGTCTGCAATGACAAACTGGCAAAGTTGAGGGCTCCACTTAGCAACTTCAAGCCTCATATAGAGCCTTTTCTTCATCTAAAAAAACAACCTATTTTCTCTGAACACCTGTATCTTGAACATTTTCCCCTTTGCTTCATGAAGCAAAACCTGAAGGTCAGAGGACTGAGCCATCTTATCTGGTTGAAGAATTTGATGTACAGCATCTATTGTCTCTTTTTCAACATTTCAGTGCCCTTTTTCTCTTTTGCACAGTGATTAGTATGTAGTAATTAGTATGCATCTATGTCAAGACTCATTCCCAAAGGTAAATAGAAACTAGAGGATGTAGGTTATGATAGTGCTACAATGGAAAATGTATGTTGGCAGGATTTCTAACCATAATGCTACAGATAAGAATTGTCAGCTTCAGATTATGTGCTGCACCCTTCTAGTTCTTGTCAGTTCTAGCTTAATTGTGGTCCACATGTTGGAAGATAGTACTGCAGGGTCAGAAATTTGTTGGAGACAACTTGGGGGTTTTGACAACTAGAGACTAAGTCTAGAGTCAAGAGTGAGGTAGGACTAGTTGACATAAGTCAACTAGAAGGGAAGTTGGAAGGGAAGTTGGAAGGGAGTCAGAGGTCAGAAAGCAAAAGAGACTTAGAACTTAGTTGGGAGGTTAGGTGGGATCTTAGTCAATATTCAGATTGGAGACTAGGGTACAGAACTGAGCTACTTAAATACTAGTATTACTAATTGTAACAATGAAAACAGAAATAGCAACACTATGGAGACAAGAAATAATAAGAGTCCTTGACACATAATAAAAGTAGCAGAAGTGGAAGCAGAAATGTATCTGAGCAGAAGTGTTCCTAGTAATGGTATTGTATAAGTAAGGGTCATATGATTGAGACAATAGTTTGGAGATAAGCAAGAACAGAAATGGGCAGAATAGCCAGAAGCATATCAGAAGACAATGCAGAATGTTGGAAGGTGTTGGAAGAATCATGGATATGACAATCTGAACTAGTTTGAGGAAAATATTAACAAGTTGCAGCAGGATTCTAGTGTACCTGCCAAACAGGCTATCATCAAAGGCCAATGCAGCTTTAGTCAGATTTACTTCCCAATCCTTCATTTCTCTTCAGTGCTGCCATCATGAGGATTCAATACCAAAGAGTTTAGTAGCCTGCTGGTTATTGTTACCAGAAGACTTCTTGCCCTTGTTGAAAGACTTTTCCAACTTGGCAGAAGCATTCTTGTTTTGGGATTTTTCATGCTAACACTCCCATTGTCAGGCATCAAGAGTCTGTGTGATGTCCTTCATGTTGATAAGCTGAGTAGGTTTTCTAGCCTGGGACATAATATCCTTAATACAATCCAGAAGTCCCTTGTAATAGTGGTGTCAGAGAGCAACAGCATCCCAAGAAGTCTTAATAGCTAGGTAGTTAAACACAATGTTGTATTTGACAGGAAGGAAAGTCAGAAAGGGGTTGGAAGTTTGAATACAAAGAGGACTTAGAACTTAGTTGAGAGACTATGTGGAATTTTAGTTGATATTTGGGTTGCAGATAAAAGACAGAAACTACCCACTTAAATATGTTGGTAGTTAATTGTATAACTAATCAGGGAATGGTAACTAGTAATAATGAAGTCATAATAGAACTGGAATCATGATAAGTATCAGAAATTGTATCTCAGAGTTAGAAGGGGTATTGGAAGTGTTCATAGAAGAAGTATTGTTCTGATAGGGATCAAGGTATTGTTGAGCATAGAAACAGTAACAAGGTGAACAGGAATAGGGTATCATGGTTATTGGGAATATTGGAATAGTGTTGGTGTCAAGAACTCATTTCCGGGTAAGACCTAGAGTTGCCGGGCAAGTAATAACTCGGAAGGGGCAAAGGGAAGTGACCGGAGACTCCGGTGATATCTCCGGGAATGCATTCTAGCGCTATGAAGGAGAGAGAATCAGAATGGATGACGGCTTCAGCTTATGTGCTGTGCCCCCTTCGTTTCTAACGTCCGATTTACAGATTATTATTTAGTGAAGTTGAACAAAGATAGGGAATCGTAAACTCAGCTTCCTGACCGGAGATTGGTCA
>JASFDD010000445.1:0-16888 GCA_036937055.1 Nidula microcarpa | reverse complement strand
CAAGGAGGTGAATTTTCTTATGGATGCCAGTGTTTAGACGCCGCAGAACCTCGTGGCCACTTGTCCGGGCTCAATGTTACGTCCAACTCACGTCAGCGGTGGCGTTCATTCTTACAGCATCAATGTAGTCGGCGCCTGCTTTCTTTTCATAACCATCATCGTCTATCCTCGTAGGCCCCATGCCTTTATTCAATCAAGCTCGTGGTATCGAGATTGAAGGCGGTGTCTTCAATGACATTCGAGGCAACCAATATAGAATCCAAATCCAGAATCTTAATCTAGCTGCTCTGAACCGCGCCGCCGAACAGTTACCAAGTGTGGATCAGCACAGAGCCGTCTTGGAAATGCTACTGGAACGCGTCAAGAAATTGATCTTGGAGGTCGAGAGACAACGGTCACAGACACCTTTGACGGAGATGGAAGTCCAGAACATCAACAGGTGCGACACTACTTTTTCTGCGTGGTATAGCGGAGCTGACGGTGCACCTCCAAACTTCAGCGCCTGCGAGCACGCCGAAGATGTTGTCACGACTATAGCGTCTAGGGACCTAGCTTGGAGGCTCTATCATTCAGAGAAGATAATGTCACAACTGCAGAAAACGGAAGATGCCATCGCACTCGCTACGCGCACAGTCAATGTACGTCTGCTATGTACATGCTTGCAATAGAAAAAGTCACCGCTCACAATATCTTTCTATGTGTTATGGGAAAGCTTGGAAATCCTTTAAACACTCGTAATGATGAATCCCAGATTCAAGAAGCAAAGCGGTGCGATCAAGATTATTCATCTACAATTCTGTACGAAGCAGCTCGAAACGATCAAACTATTCTAAGTGCTCTGGGCACAGGAGGTCAAGGCCACGGAAAAGATCGGTATAAGCCATCGTCTCTTGCGGAAGCATTTATCAAGGTATATCCAGGGCAAGTTTATGTACGGATATTAGGTCTAAATATGTGTTTAGCTCGCCTCGGACTTTCCACCCGCCAGTTCAGACTCTGAACGTAAGTTTATACAGAAAACAGTTAAGTTGTTATGTCGCCTATCAAAATTCCCAATGTCGAGTGTAAATCCTATATGGAACTTGAATGCCCTTGAAGTGATCTATAATACCGATGATGAATCACTCCTGGGACGTGGAGGGTTTGGCAGTGTATATCGAGGAGAATGGCATGGTCTCGTGAGTAATTGTTCTGCGAGTGGACTTGTCCACCGTACTTCATGAATCAATTTATTGCAGGCAGTTGCAGTGAAAGTCATGAACGATACTCTCACCAAAATCTCAGATAAACGGAGCTTGGAGGTAAGATGGACATGATTATTTGATTTATATTCTGATTCTGAGTACACTGGCAGCTTTTTCGACGTGAAGTTAAGACATGGTGGCTGCACATGGGATCTATCTGCAATTTCATATCTGATTGGTTTTGTAGGGCCACATTAAGTCATCCTCACATTGTACCATTCTACGGTGCTTGTTTTACAGCCCCGCAGGTTGGTATCCTAATGCTTGAGTTATAGATGTGATTTCTTACCTAGGACTCCAGCCTTTCATTGTTAGCAGTCTATGTCATTATGGAAATGCCCGTGAATTCCTCTGTGAATTTCCTGATTACAATCCTGTGATCATTGTGTGTCTTCAGCTATAGTTCTCGAAGTATGAAAGATATTGACATAGAAAAAGCTTTATCAGGTTGCGTTGGCGATGACTTATCTTCATGGGAGAAATGTAATTCATTGCGATCTAAAGGCGGTGTGTTCCAGAATATTACATGTTTATATTCTTTTGCTGAAACATTGCTTCTAATTCAAGGATAATATCCTTGTTGATAAGCACAAAAATGCTATGGTGGCAGATTTTGGTGTTGTCTCAATTCAAAATCATCTAACTAGCTCAGCAACATTCCACCGCAGCAGTAACCAACAGGGTAATGGCACTTTACGCTGGATGGCACCAGAAAGACTGGATGGAGAGCCACTTGAAAAGTCCTCTGATATTTACAGCTTTGGAATCACTGCATGGGAGTTATATTCTGATGGAGAGATCCCATTTTCAGGTGTTCCAGATTCTGCTCTTCCCCGCCTTGTTGTGGACAAAGAGAAGCGCCCTTCTCGGCCAACATTGTTCACCAATGATGGACTTTGGATGATAATATGCACATCTTGGCTTCCAGATCCAAAACAAAGGCCTGCATTTTCTTATCTCCATCCAAAATTAGGGGCTTTATGCGACCTAGGTAGCTATCCATAATAATATGACTTATTTTTTTAAGACTTAACAAAACAATAGAAATCAGTACAGCACAGAGTGGCACCGCAGGAGAAGAACAGTTAGAAATAAGTCAAACCATGAAGAATTGTCAACTGGAAATAACATGTATTCCACCATTGGATGATAAAATCATCACTGCTATACACATTCCAAGTCCTTCTATGCCAGGTAATGTTTGATCTATTAGCCCTTTAATTTGATGAGGCTCAGCACATTTTTAGACCATAACAAGGAAATTCTTCTGGAAGAGTATGAACTCAATAAATATCTAGCAGACACAGTAGCTGCTTCTCCACCAGAGAAAAGAGTTGCAGCTGCTAGACATTTCTTGCATCTTTCTTTATCTGGTGTGTTCCTGTTGTATCATGCATTGTATGAAGCTAAATACATGAACAGATGATGGAAGAAAGCATTTATTGGCACAGCCTGGGCTGCTAACAGTTTTAGCAAACATGGCTGCTTTGGGAACCCCAGAAAGCAAAACTTATGCTGGTAGATGTCTTCGGAATCTTTCAGTTTCAGGTCTGTACTGCTGTACTGTGCATTGAATAAAGCTCAATGCAAGTAGATGATGGGCAGAAGCATTTTTTGACAGAGCCTGGGCTGTTGAGATCACTTGTGGACATAGCAGCTACAGGTACTCCAGAAGAAAAAACTGGCTGTGCTGGATGTCTTCAAAATATTTCTTATTCAAGTGTGTTTCTGTTGCATTGAACATTCAATTAAACTCATTACATAATAGATGATGGGATAAAGTGCCTTCTGGCAGAGCCTAGGCTTTTGAGAGCTCTTTTGGATACTATAGCTACTGCTACACCTCGTGGAAAAACTTGTATTGCTGGATGTCTTCAGAACCTTGCTGCTTTAGGTTTGTTTCTCTTAATCTATGTATTGAATTGTGCTCACCATGTTAATAGAATATGGAAAGAACTTCCTTCTTGCAGATCCTAGGCTGATGAGAGCTTTGGCAAACATGGCAGCCACTGCTGAGCCAAAAGGAAAAACTCACATTGCTGGATGTCTTCAGAAATTATGTTCTTCAGGTTTCTTCATTTTATCTATGGTATTTAATCAAGCTAATCTGATAAGTAGATAAAGGAAAGAGATGCATCCTGGAAGAACCTGGGCTCATATGGGATCTCATCAACATGTTGACTACATCAACTCAGGAAGGGAAACTTTGGGTTACTGAATGTCTCTGGAATCTTTCTTTCTCAGGTATGCTTTTGTTGTATGATATCTTTAACTAAAGCCAACACTTCAACAGATCATATACAGAAGTGCCTTCTTGCAGACTCTGGGACACTTAGATCTCTCCTAGATATTGCAGCTGACCCAGTTACCAATGGGAATGAAGGGCAGTCCTATGCTGTTGGATGTCTTCAGAACCTTTCTATTTCAGGTTTGTTGTTGTTGTATTATCCATTGAACCAGGCTAAGTGCAAGGCTAGATCATGGCAAGGAGCTGCTTCTTGCTCAACATGGGCTTCTGAGCTCCTTGTCAGACATGAGAGCTACTACTGAGCCAAGGGGAAAGAATTATGCTGCTGGATGTCTTTGGAATCTCTCCTTTTCTGGTTTGCTCCATTTACATTTGGGGAAATTTTGAATTTACCTCTTGAATAGATATGGGAAAGAAGTATATTCTGGAGGAGCCTGGACTACTGAAAACTCTTGTGGACTTTACAACTAATGCCCCTTGGGAAGGGAAATCTTATGCTGCTGGATGTCTTTGGAATCTTGCCCTTTCAGGTGTGTTTTCAGTGGAATATATATTGAATCAGCTCAACACTTTAATAGATTATGGGCAAAAGTGCCTTTCAGCAGAACCTAAGCTATTGAGGTCACTTACAGATATGGTAGTTTTTGCCACTCCAGAAGGCAAAATCCATGTTGCTCAACCTCTTCAAAATATTTCCAATTCTGGTAGGTCTCTATCAGGTTGTATGACAAATGAAGCTCAAGACAGAAATAAATGAAGGACAGTCCCTTCTTGCAGAACCTGGAATGTCAGGACCTACAGGAAGCACTTTTGCTGCTGTGTGTCTTGAAAATCTTTCCATGTCAGGTAGATGATCTGTTGTGTTATGTTTGACTTGAACTGAGTACATGAGTAGATAATGGGAGAAAGTGTCTTTTGGCAGAGCCTGGGTTGGTGAAGGATCTTGTGCATGTTGCATCTGCTCCAGATATCATCCCAGATGTGACAACACATGCTATTGAGTGTCTGCAGAATCTTTCCTTCTCAGGTTTGTTCCTGCCTTCCTATATATTAAGTGAAGCTCTAAACATGAATAGTTGATGGGCAGAGGCAGCTGTTGGCACAGTCTGGGCTGTTGAGTTCTCTTATGTGCAATGCAGCTAATGCTTCTCCAGAAGGGAAGACTCATTCTGCTGCCTGCTTTTGGAATCTTTCTCTTTCAGGTACATTTCTATTTTATTATACACTGAATCACACTCAATACATGAATAGATCATGGGAAGAAGTGTATGTTGGCACAACCTTGGCTTGTGAGCTCACTGCAGGATCTGGAAGCTGATGCCACCTCAGTGGGGCGAAAATTGGCTGCATTATGTCTTACAAATCTTGGCATATCAGAGTTTTAGTACATCATGTCAGTAAATTATTGAGCTACAGTGATCCACCATTATTTATTACACCACCACTATTTGATACATTTTAATGTGCTTTGTTGTCCACTTCCATATCATGTATTAAGTTCAAATAATTTGGATTTTCTTTGAGTGCATCAGTAGGGTGAGTCACAATCCATGAAGTTCTTGCAGTAATATTGCATGTCTGCTGACAGGTGATTTTGGAGTTAGCCCTATTTGGCCATTACCACTCAGTGATACATAGTGCTTTCACAATTCCTCCATCAGTTCTGCATTACATTCTTTCAAATTTGGAGGTAACAATCCTATGAATGTATAGATTAGGAATGTGTGAAAATCTTGGAGCTTGACCAGCAGATTTTTTTCAATTTAAAATATTTAATTTTATTGCAACAAATACCAGTGGATAATTGTGGATAACTGTCATAAATATTCTGAATTGAGGTATCTGGCACAGTTTGCTCTAAGTGAAACCCTAGCTCAGATTCATCTTTGTGACTTAAAATTAACAGATTTGAGACAAAATTATACATTATATGATACATTGCCAATGAACAACTACACTTAGAAAGCAGTGCACTGAAAGGAAGGCAGGAAGATTAGACACATCTTCTGTGATGAGCATTTTAGCTCAGCCATGTTGACTGTGCATGTCCAGATTGGGAATCATGAAGGGAGTTCACAATTGCAGGGAACTGATAAGGTTGATCCATTCCACACTTGACTCATTGTGATGTTCTGTGACCACTTATGACCACCTGTGACCTGTGTGTCTTCATGTCAACTTCATGTTGTAAATTAACACTACAACAACATTGTATCTATGGTAGAAACAGTAATATCTACAGTTTGAAGTAAATGGAAACCATGTACTAGAATATAAAGTGAAATAAATCTCAATCAAAAATATGAATGGTTTGCTTGAGAAAATAGAGTGAATATTCTATGCATCTTTGATGATTCCAGCTGACTCCAGCACATCCAAAATGTCATTTGGAATGACATGATGAGTCCTATATTTTTTATTAGCCCAAGCTGCTTGATTTACTTCGAGCCCTTTCCAGTATGCATCTATGAAACGGCACAAGCATGTTGCTCCACTGAGCTGCTGCTATCCCAATAGTTGTCACGCTGCACTAGTTTGCCAGTCAAGTCATCAACTGTCCCACACTTCCATTCATCACCAAAAACTTAATAACTGTCTTCAACTAGCTCAAATGAAAAATCTAAAACCTAGTGATTGTCCAGAATTAAAATACAAAGAAAATTGTGGTTTTATAATTTCCAGTTTCAAAATTTGAAATGAGTTATTAGCCGTCAATTGTTAAAGTAATGCTTTGTCACTATTTGTCATGCTATACGAGTCAAGTGTGGAATGGATCAACCTTATCACCTGTTGAGAAATGTACCTCAGGCTGTGAGACACAAATCTAAACTAGCTTGATTGAATGCTAGTGTAGGTACATGACAGATGTCAAAATCCTGAAATAAATTAAATTTTTGTAGATGTTGTCAATAGGTTAGACTAGAGGATGGAGAATGGGGGGTACAGAAACAACACTCACCCTTGTGGATTACATGTTATTTCTTCTTTATTGGTTATTGAATGCAGTGATTTTTTTAAATGGAAATTTTCATTTCAGCCTTGGGTTTGCAGGTGGAATTCCCCATGACACACCTTTATAGCTGCATAGTGCCACATCAATGCTTTGTTCCGAAGAGAAACTGACACAAAGCACACTGATGCTGCAAGAAATCCACAATAGGTGTAGATGATTTGCCTTAAATGATGGTGTAACACAGAAAAAAGCATAAGATGAGACCATGTCAGCTGTCCTCAGTTCATGTGATCTTTCTATGCTTCTGTGTGGCTTTCAAGGATTTCAGCAGGAATATGTGGTGTAGGAATTTTATTGGATACATGCTATGGTACTTGTTGGATATTCATCTGACACACTCTAGAATCTCAGCCTGACTCTCAGGCTGACTGATATACTTACTCATTTATGCCTTATAAATTACTCCTTAGATTATTTTTATATGCTAGAATTATGTAGAACTATGTATTCTATAGTATAAATGAGCTCTGTAGGATCCTCTTAGGACAATCAGTACTTCATTCTATCTACTGCATAATGTCAATTTATAGTAGGGCCAATACCAGCCATGAAGCTCTGTACACAATGCCAACACAGCCATCAATGGGTGCATCAAGGTCCAAGCCACTGGAATATAGGAACAGAATAATCTCTGTTAGCATAATAATAGACTGTTTGTGATTGTGTAGACTACCTAAGGGAATAAAATAATCTACAAGTACAATCAGTAAGAGTACAAGACATAATAACAAGACAGAGTACTCATGTCAGTCAGTGTAATAACAGACTGAGGTTGTACAAAGTTGTTTAAATGGGAAGAGCAATAGAGCAGTATAACACTTGCAATGAGCAAGACAAGCTAAGGCTGAGTCCTGGAGTGAGTAACTGGGGGACTACACTCTAGGACTGCAGGCTTATATACATGTGGAACACAGCAAAGCTGTGTGCTGTGCATCTATCTATAATATGCTAGGGTATGCTACTATGCTATGCTAGATGGATATGAAACAAAGAATGAAAATAGATATGAAACAAAAGATGAAAGCAGTGTAAAGAAAGCTGTGTAGGTCACTACTTCTAACAAAATTTGAATACAAGTCTTACATATGAAGTAGCTAAAACAACTATGAAAAAGCTAAATAGATAAGTGTGAGACTACATAGCCATAACAGTGAATACTGTAATACAAAAATAAAATGAAATAGATACATGTATTGTGTGCATGCCATAACAGTGCTATTCATGCACTATGCTGGCCTTTTGCTACTTTAACATGCAGGAGGTGTGTTTTGTGATGTAGTCATGGGTGGGATCATTATCTCTATTATTATATTATTTACTTGCTATTTACTGATAACTTAGTGTTAGTTGTAGCAGACATTATTTGAGGAAATACTGACCATGTGTGCAGAGTTGCTATCTTTTACAGCATTTCTATTAGATTGCTAATGTCAATGGGTTATACTGTCTAGTTGGTAAGGTTTGGTGTGAGGTATAGATGAGTGCACAGCTGAGTTTCAAAACAAGCAGCTTGACTCAATATATAAACAGTACTGGTCACTGGTGTAAGTAGCAGAACACTTAAGGTGCACATTGTGGAAGAAAGTCAGTGCTAGACTGTCTGAGTGCATATGATGTTTGCTCATAATGGTGTTGGCAAACAAGTTCAAGATGCCTTGTTGTGCTGATGGCTTTCATTTGAGCACATGCTGGCAGGGTCATCATTCTCATTGTCATCATATTATCTCTCTCTGACTGCCCACCATTGCAGCCAGCAAACACCCCAGCCCACACAATGAGCACTGCCTCCACAGCTCATCTCTCCACCTCCTTCACCTCCTTTTCTTCCTCCACCTCATCACCTTCCTCCCATGCTCCCACTTTCCACCAAATTGGATGCCCTCAAGCCCAATGTGCACCCCTATGCAATCAACACTACCTCTGCTGCACTCCTCTCCTGCTCCTGCTTCATTTCCTTTCCACATTACCATCATCACCATTACCCATTGTCCTGCATTCTGATCCCCTGGTGCAGAGGACCAAACACATGGACACTTCTCCCATTCTCCTCCTCCTCTTGTTCTGTAGCTCCTTTCTTTTCTGCAGCCCTGGTCATAGGTGTAGACTGTAACTGCTCATGAACCCTAAGACCTGCCCCCCACACAGCTTGCAGACTATCGGATGACTGCACCTTGTGTGATTTTTGTGCAGGATCTAGAGAATCTGTATGACAGTCATTTTGCACATTTATTCAGGTGTGCATGCGCACAAATTAGCTCTTTGCATGCACAAACAAGGTGTCTTGCATGCACAATCAGAATTATTGTGTACACACAATCCAACTGCTGGCACACATAATTTCAACTTTGTTCAGTACTACTTCTCAAAATCTCTAATTCATAAGTAATAACAAGTCTGTTACACCACACCTACATTACTGATCTAAATAAATCTATTCATTGACTCATCTGTTCAGAAATGTGGTAAGTATTATTGCCCAAATCCTCCTATTCCAATTAGCCTACAAACATACAGACAGGCTGAACAGTCAACAATGACTATACAGTAAGGATTGAAATGATACAAAGAGAATCATCAGATCCTGTTCCTCATCTCATGCAGGCAGTTCATATAATTAGTGATGAACTGTAGCATTGAATGGATATTAAAATCATGCAGTGAATCATGACAAAAGTTAAAAGGAGATCTACTGGGTATGGGCAAGGGCCAGCCAGGTCTGGCATCAGGGAAGAAGAGGTGTGTATGAAAGCATCATAGGGAGGGTATAAGTAGATTTAGAAGGGCTGGATTTGGGGAGTGCTGTGGGTCATGGACACCTCATGTGCTATGAGAGACACCAAGGCATACTGGTGCTTATTTCTTACAGAATGGTACTAGCAGAGAATGCTCAGCATATCTCAGTGAGAAGGGTATACTTGAACTTACCCTTAAATGCCATTCATTTGGAATGCTTCCATCCCTTCAATTAATTTTTGTTACTGGGCTTGATGATAATAGACTCTTTTCATTATGATACTTGATGCACAGAGGTATAGTGATGAGGTGGGAGATGTAACAGAGATGCTTGAGCAATGTATCATGGCCAATGTACATAAAGCATTAGCATGTCTACAATGAAGATGAGGAGGGTGTCAGGGTGCACATAACCAGTAACTACTTATATTATGCAAGGGACTGTCATAGATCTAGAGCAGTATGCATGTGCTTTCTGTCAGTTGTCATATTACATCTGAAGTTTCCTTGCTCAATGTTTGTTTGGGCATTGCTCCCCTCACCCTGAATTTGGGGCTGGCCTCTATGTTGTCAAGGTTTTTGTGATTCAACCCATTTTTCTATCTTGGTGCTATCTCATGGGTTTAACAACTCCTCCAGTGTCTACTACCATCCTTCTCTTTTGCTTCCCTTCATGTTCTTACCTCCAACCCCACCCTTCCTGTCTCCTACAATCTGGCTAGCACAGCTCTTCTCATTCCCTTCCCACCTTTCTTCTTTCTCTGCCCACAAGTTGTTTCCCCATTATACACTTCCTACCTTTTGCATTTCCTGTCTCTTTGTACAGTCTTTTGCCCTACTTGAGTATGAGTGGTACAACCCTCTTCCCTCTTCTCTTTGTTTTCAACTTTTATTCCCCTGTTCTTTCATCTCTTCTGAAAATTCTGTGCACTCTTGTTTATTCCCTTTTTGCAACTCTTTGCTCCCTGATCCTCAAGCTCCAGGAGTCTGGGTTGGAGTTTCCATCCAGCTTCAATGTTTACCTCCATAACCACCTTGTTTGCTAGAATTCACATATGTTGACATCCAATCTAGGTGGATTTTTTACCCACTGTCTATGCAGAGCTCACACCCAGCTGCCCTTTCTAGTCTGTTTGTTATTCCACAGCATAAGGCACAAGTCTGCTGGTTTACATTGTCCTGCTTGCTTACAGCACTCAACTTGTGAGCTAAGGCTTAGTTATGCTTGAGTTCTCCACCCTTTTGTTGCATGCCTCATTTTCCTATCCCATCATTCTTTCATGTTCAGTCCTTCTGATTGCATTGTTCATTTACTTGCTATCCCCTGACTTGCCTATTTATCCCCTGCCTCTTTCTTGGTTCCTTTCTCTCATCTCCCTTTGCCTCCTTGCCATTGCAGCCTCTTGTTTGCTCCAGTCTACTTGCATTGCTTTCTATTTCTACTTATTATGCTTTCCCCCACTCTTCTTGTTCCCTTGCTGTCAATGTGTGGTCTTTCTGCTGCCACCACACCCTTTTCTTGGCTTTTATTCACATTCCTTCTATGCATGGGCAACCAGAAATTGGTGTGCTAAGTGTACATTGGTGTGCAAGCATGTAGGTCTTAGTGTTAAAAGAGAAGGTATCCCATTTGCACCCAATTAAAAATGGCATTTCATTGTTAGACAGGCTTCTAATTTTGTTTTCACTATTCAAAATATATATGTAGTAATCAATAGTAATTAACACAATATAGAATATATACCCCTTGTTTATATCATCAAGAATATGTGAAAAAGAAATGGAATGAGCTGGTATATATAGAAGACTGTGGGATGGTCTATTTGATTGTGGAGGTTGGATTTTGCAGAACATAGAAAGTGAAGGATTTATCCAACAGCAACAAAATTTTGTGAGCATATTCTCAAATGCTATAGTTGATATACATGCTGTACCTAGAATTTTGGGGGTGACAGTCAGTGTGGAGGAGGGTGATGCATGCTGGTTTCCTTCTTTTATACCCTAGCCCCACCCTGAGCATCACTCTTTTGAATAAATGAAGCTGACAAAAATCCAAAAAACTTTATTTGGCATATCCTTGTGTACTCAGATCAGGATATCACATTTATGTAGAGAAAGCAAGGCAATGTGACTTTACAGGATAGTAGATGATGAGGCTGGTGATAATCAATCAATTACATAGCTGTAACAATGTTTTCAATGTCTTTAGTCAACTATTTGGTACAACAGCCTAGAATATATATCATGTACAACTCACCCTCATATTTGTATGTGAAAAGTAGATTCATAGTGATTGCCCTTCTGGTTGTGGAGAAAGAAGTGATTGAAGATAAAAGAAAATGACCAAATATGATGGCTCTCTCTGACTCTCTGTTTCATATCATGTATTTGACATACTCACCATCCAAAACTTTCTTCATACTTTACAATTTACACTCCTCATATGTTATATGGTACACACATGAAATCATAACCTGCTAGCATTACAAGAAAATATGATACATAAAGATTGACCTGTTTTCTGGTTTGACTCATTAGGGGTACAGACACTGTAATGGGTGACATTCTGTGAGTACACTACAATTGACATGCTGTCATAAGTCAATATGGAGTGTAACATGAAGAGATTAGGTCTTAAAACCAAGTGAGAGAGTGAGGAAGAGTGTTCACAGTCTTGATTCAAGAGATTCTGAGAATCAATAACCACATGAAGTACCAACTTATATACTAGACTACAAAGTTAATAAAATACTTATTAGGAATCTTGCAAGTGCATCAAGCATGAATTCTGAATTGCAATGCATACCTGTTGTGAGAAATTCAGAAATTGAGAATACAAAGAAAAAGGGAATATTTGAGGAATAAGCATATATATTATTCTGTATGGAGATGTAGTTAGCTATCTAGAATACAGTAGAATACTGTATAGTAGCATATAAGGACCTCTGTAGGAGGCATAGCCTACAATCAAGTTCAGCTATCTTACCACTGCATGACCTCAATTCACAATAGGTTGGAAGTTGAATTCCATTATGTTGTGGAGACTGAGCCACAACATCAACTCTTCAAAATTCAAGGAATTAATTTTTGAGATTATGCCTAACATCTAAGGAAGCTTCCCCTCAGCAGGAACAGATGACCAGGGTGAAAACAGTGAGATTTCCAGCATCTCCAAATTTGCATTCTCTTTGAGAGAAATGGATGCAGCCATGTTGAAAATCACCTGTGTTTCTCTTGCCTTCAAATCTAATGTAAGGTGCTGCAGTGCAGGACCAGTGGCTTTAACAAATCAATTGATGAATATGGCTTCCTTCATGGTGCAAATTTCATGAAAGCAAAGCTTTGTCATGTTTCCCAGAAGGATGCACAGTTGAGGAGAAGTATGGATTAGGGTGCACAGCTTGCCAATGCTGTGGGTGTGGCAATTTCAGATCCTGATATCTAACAAGTGCAGATGGTGAAAGATAACATGAGGATTATAGTGAGTGTCAGGTTCATCCATAACTATCTCTTGCATTCTGAGTGCCATGAGATTTGCAAAATGCATGCTGCAAAATCAAGCAGATTGTTCAGTCATCTGACACACATGCAGATCCAGCTGACCAATATTAGGTGTGAAATAGACATGATTATGTTCTTTGATTCTGCTGGAAGACATTGCTAGGATATACAAATGATGGTGATATTCTTCAAGTTCAGTAGGCATGATAAATGATTTTTAAGGAGTACATTGAGCTCCTCATACTCACTCTGTGAACCCATAGTCATGTCTAATGTTGCATAAGTTTGGTCCTGAACTCCAGTTCAAACATGAACCATCCAGAACTGAACCTAAAGTTCAGTTCAAAGCTCAGGGAATTTGTGGAGATTTTTTTTTGAAGAAATTTGAGCTACTCTGCAATGAGGAGCATTTTGAAAAGTTTTGCAACACTAGGTGATTTCAGTATTCTTCCCCAATCTACACAACCCCTCCACCAAAAGCATATAAAGTACATTTCTGTAAAGTAGAGATCCATAGTGTTCCAGCAATCCAAATTTAAGCAATTTCCAACTGGTTCTTGTTGTGTGATGGCACCATCAGTGCATGTTTTGCAACTCTAAGGAAATGATAGTACATCATGAGGTCATCAAATATGACCACCAACACCCACAAATTCATCTGAATGTATGGAGATTAGATAAATTATTTATTTTATTCATGTTTTTTTATGCTTCAGATTAAAGTTGCCATTGTGCAGTTCAGTACAGATTTGGCCAATTTTGCAGTGAACCTGGACTTGCACCAAACCTAATTTTCAAAAATTTGCAAATCTGAACCTGCACCACAGTTATCTGAGGTGCAGTTCAGAACAGTTTGGTGCAGGTTGGACTGAGGTTTGGACAGGTTTGAACTGAAAAAAATAGATATATCAGGAAATTTTCAGAAAGACTGTCACAGAGGGTATGAACAATATGTGGAACATGGCTACAAGGCTAACTAGATATTTAATGAAAGTCTCAACTGTGAAATGTTGTCTTTGAGCTATCAGAGCCCCTGAGCTGCCCAGGCTTCTTCTTCACATTGCAACTTTGTACCATGTTCCCATTTGTACCATGCTTTGACAGTTTGCATTGCTCTGAATGTCTCAGGAAGGAAGCATCTTTGTCACTTGGAGTCTATTAACCCAGCTTCCAAGAAAACGCATTCCAAGGGAACAGATGTGCCCTGGACAGCAAGGTAATCCTGAGCCATACTGCTTAGGAGGAAACTGCCATCCATTTGCCTATTATTGTGAATTGAGGTCATGTAGTGGTAAGATAGCTGAACTTGATTGTAAGTTAGGCCTCCTACAGAGGTCCTTATATGCTACTATACAAGTATTCTACACTATTACACTATTCTAGACAGCTACAGAATATTACTACTGAGTCAATGCTTGCTAAGATAATTACTAACAATATTACTAAGCCCAAAATAACCTCTTCAAGAATGTGCCAGATGTAATTCCAACAATCCAATAGTATAGGAGTGTGGGAGGTTTTAGCAATGTAATCTGGATGATGCTTGGTCATAAAGAGTCAAAAGAAACAGATTGTTTGAAGTTCACCTTCCCATCCTTCAACTCTTGACTCATCACACTAGTATGTGCTACTGTCTCCCAGTTTTAGATCCAAAAAGCTCTCATAGCTCTCCCCCACTATGACATTTCCTAAAAAAGGGAATGCTGACCAATAATATGCACCAGAAAAGAAATGAGATATAATAGGATGGGTACATGTACATGTTGTTCTCCTCCCAACTAATGTTACTATGGTGTAGTGGTTATCACTTGTTGTCATGAGGAATGTTACTTTGGATACTTTTATCATGCTGATGTCATTGGTTCAATCTGTCAGGGTTCACTATATTCCTGGAATATACATGACCCTGGAATGTTCTAGAACTTGGAACATTCTAGAACATGGAACATTCTAGAACTTGAAATATTCTAGAACATGGAACATTCTAGTAGTTGGAATATTCTGGATAAAGACAGTAGTATATAAGCCCCTCATGTACAGTAGCTAGCCTCAGCTTCAATCTCTTAGGATTCCCACTATCAAGTGAGCTCTGCTCTCATCTTCATCTCTCATCCTCTACTCTTCACTCTTGTTATTTGGCAGCCTTGTCCTCTGTGATAGTGTTGCCCCAACACAATCCTTGCTGGATGTAACTTTTTAAATGAAATTTTATTCCCCCAAACTGAGATTAAGCATGCCAGGAAGAAGGAGCAAAAAAACTAGGCTTTAGTGCACCCACCTGAGAGTTCCCAGTTAGGGGGACCCTCCAAGCTCACAAGGAAGGGACAGAACTTGAATGGTGGGTCCTAATTTTTGTGACTGGCAACAAGGTGTATTGGGCTCAAGTACAAGAATCAGGTCTGAACAAAGTCAATTTTCTGACAGAAATATATCTATGTAGGCTACTTTACTTGGTACAGCTCTGAGACACTAATATTTTATGACCAGAATGCTCCAAGAGTTGTCTTCACTAAAAATGGCAAGCAATGACATGACAATGACAAAGAACTGCCAAATGCAATTGGCACTGATAGCCAAAATGTCACATGGTGTCATAGTGGGGGAGAGCAAAGGCACTTTGGTGAACATGGGGAGCATAGCTGGAAATATTACACAGAAGAGTTTTGCATCAAGTCTGAAGTCAGCATAGATAGCAAAGTGCAGAAATTGGGCAGCTTTAACTCTAGTGTCATCTGAGCACATCTGGGCAGAACACAAGAAAGCTAGCCTGGTAATTGCTGTGGCCCTTGATACTGAGTAATGATGCATTCCATTTCCACTTTTTGTCTCTCAACATAAGAGGATATGTGATAGACAAGAGAGAATGATTGCCTGCCAAGACATTCCAGAGAGATTTGTGTTGAACTTCATGAAGAATAAGAGAAAATGTTTCTGGAGGCAGGAGTTCCATCACATAAGTCCAGCCTTTGAAAAACATAAGGTTGATCCATTCCACACTCAACTTGTATAGTGTGACAAACAGTGACGAAGTGTTGCTTTGACAGTCAACAGCTAATAACTCTTTTCAAATTTCAAAACTGGAAATTCTAAAACTGCAATTCTTTGCATATTTTAATTCTGCACAATTGCTAGGTTTTAGATTTTTCATTTGAGCCAGTTGAATACAGTTATTAAGTTTTTGGTGATGAATGGAAGTGTGAGACAGTTGGTGACTTGACCAGCATACTAGTGCAGCATGACAACTGTTGGGATAGCAGCAGCTCAGTGGAGTGCTGAAATGAAAAATCTGAATTTGCCTCTGCCATGGGCAAGCATAAGCTCTATAACTTATGTAATGTTGCAGTCACTGAGTGATACATTATCTGATCATGATCATATCTTCCAGATTTGCAACATGCTCATGCTGTTTCATAGATGCATACTTGAAAGGGCTTGAATGAAAGCAAGCAGCTTGTGCTAACAAAAAATATAGGAGTCATCACATCATTCTAAATGATATTTTGAATGTGCTGGAGTCAGCTGGAATCATCAAAGGTGCTTAGAATATTCATCCTATTTTCTTGAGCAAACCATTCATATTTTTTATTTTGATTTATTTCACTTTATATTCCATTACATAGTTCCCATTTACTTCAAACTGTACATACTAATATTTCTACTGTAGATACTTTGTCATTGTAGTGTCAATTTACAATGTGGAGAAGTTGACACAAAGGTGCATGGGTCACATGTAGTCACAGGAGGTCACAGAATGTCACAACAAGTCAAGTGTGCAATTGGTGATGATCAAGGGTTGAAAAACCTGCACAGGTATGCAGGTAAGGGTACAGGGGGTAAGGATATGGGTAGAGATGATTAAAACCCTCCCTAACCCATACCCTCATCACAGGTAGCAGGTTACCCACAGATTTTTTGGTGGTGATATGCCATGCAGCTATCTACACCCAAAAATATGAAATTGTCAAATTTTAATGCAAAGATATGTATTAAGATAAAGCAATGCACATTTTATTTAGAATATCAGCAAAAAGAATAGCTACACACTAGATATAAGAATACAAGAAATGTCTATGTGCCTGCAAGGCATCCAGAATAACAGACAAAGTAATAGAAACAGATAATGGCAGCTGTGAGACCGCACTGTGTGTC
>JASFDD010000444.1:0-16888 GCA_036937055.1 Nidula microcarpa | reverse complement strand
TCTGACATTTTCCGACGTGGCGCTATCGTAACCTACGTCCTCTAGTTCCTATTCACCTTTGGGAACGAGTCTTGACAGTAAGTCAACTAGAAGACAGGTTGGAAGGGGTCAGAGAGTCAGAAGTGAATTCAAAAGACTTTGGGTGATTGTAGTCGATATTCGAATTGAGGACTAGAGTACAGAAGTGAACTTCTTAAATACAAGTAATGCTAATTGTAATCATAAAAGCAGAAGTAGCAATACTATGGATACAAGGAATAATAAAAGTTCTTGACACATAATAAAAGTAGCAGAAATGAGGGTGGAAGTGTAACTGAGCGGAAGCATACTTAGAAATGATAATTGTATTGTGAGCGTCAAAATAATAAAAACAATAGTTCGGGGTTTAGCAATGAATGGAGAAGGGCAGAAATGTTGGGAAATCATATTGAAGAGTGTCAGAAGATGTTGGAAGAGATCATGGATGTAACAGTATTCCTCCCTTAAGCCCAAGCCCTTGAGGGATCGATCAGAAGTGTTTGGCTTCATTTGGCAGAAAAGTTTGTTTTGGCACATATAAGGCAGGTGTCAGTGGGTTGATGATCAAAATAAGCTTTAACACCACACATCCCACGCCTTTCATTATCAAAAACAACCATCATGCCCGCCTCTACCTCACAAGTCCCAGTGTCAATTGAGGCTCGACAAGCGGAAATTGAGCGCAAGAAGTGTGAGGTGGAGGAGGAGACTTTCCATCTAGAGGAAGAAGAAAAATGCGAGGTGAAACGTCTGGCGCATGCAGCATGGATGGAAGAGTTGCAGCAGGCAGCAGAAGAGGCAGAAAGGGTGGCAAAGAAGGCTGCTGAAGCTAAGGCAAAGGGCAAAGGCAAGGCAGGGAGCTTGAGCAAGGTGGCAGAAACAGGCAGTAACAAGAGTGCGCTGTGGTTGGAGTCACACAAATGCTGGCAGTGTGCTGCTAAGGATTTGGAATGCGAGGAAGAACTGTAAGTTTCTTTTTTTCTTTTCAACTATCTTGCTAATGGGTTTCTAGTGGGAAGAAACCATGCAGAGAAGTCAGGGCAAAGCTGTCGCAGAGAATGGGTGGAAAGAAGCATGCATGCGACAAGAGTGAGGAGGCAGAGGAGATGGAGGCAGTAGTGGAGGAGTCAGAGGTCGAGGCACCTGCACAGAAGACAGCATGGAAGGTGGGTGGTGACAATGCTGTCGGTAATCACTTGGCAGTTGCCATCAAGCAGTTGGTGGATGAGGTTGCCTCGTTGAAGAGAGGGATAGCGAAAGAGGGGCAGGAAATCTGCCAGGTCTTGGAGAGGCTGGTGGAAAAGCTGGACCAGGGGTACATGGAGGTTTTGGAGGAGGCAGAAGCAATTGCAGTGAGTATCGAGCTGACACAGTGGCAGCACTTGCCACTATGGGAGGGGTCAAAGGGATCGAGGAAGCAGATGGAGAGGGAGTTGCAGAAGTGGAGGGTGTATTGGCTAGAGCACAGGTCATCAGAAGGGGAATCTGACAGTGCAGTGGAGACTGGGCAGGAGGAGCGGGGATCAGGGTCATATGCGGGCATGGGCATGCTGTTGGAGGTCAGAAAGGAGGCGGAGAAGAGGTTGGAAACAGAGAAGGGAGCGGAGGAGATGGTAGGGGAGCAAGCAGAAACGTCGGAAGACATTGAAATGGAGGTGAAAGGATCGGCAGCAGGGCCTGCAGAAGAGTCACAGACTCTGCAATGAAAAATGGAACTTTGTATATAGTAAAATTTTTGTAATCTTTTTGGTCTTTCTTGATTGTAAATAAAAGCTCTTGAAATCAGGATATACTAAGTATGATAAGAATGTTGGAAAATAACGCAGAAATAGTGGAAAAGTTGGAAAATCATAAAATGTCTATGAAGTTGTTAAGGGTCCAGGTTTGTTTGGATATGCAGCGTGAAAGTCAGAAACGAGTTCTGCTGAGTGTTCCAGTTCGGTGGTGGGAAGCCAAGTATATTCTTTGCCGGTGCCTTCATAGCCTAGCCAACATACTTTGTATTGAAGTTTGCAAATACAGCGTTTGTCAATTTTGGAGTCAACAATTTTGCTGATTTCGTATTCTGGTTCTCTGTTGATATGGACTGGCAGAGGTGGCAGTTCAATATAATTCAGAATAGTGTTAGTTGTGGCTGGTTCTAGCATTGAGACATGGAAAACTGGGTGGACAGCATGCATAGCATCTGGAAGTCGTAAAGTGAATGAATGGGTACCTGCTTCTGCTATGATCTCGTAAGGGCCCAGATATTTTTCTGATAGTTTCTTTGAAGGTCGAGTAGTGTGGAAAAATTGCACTTTGACAAATACTTGTTGACCTATGTGGAAAGTGGGCAGAAGTTGTCAGCATGAGTTGGCAGAACTTTGATAGCAGAGTTGGGCTTCTGCTATTGCAGTCTTGAGTGTCAAATGTAATTTGTTGAGATTGACTACAAATTCACAGGCATGGGCAGAAGCAAGGTCATGTTCAGGATGAATGGTAATATTAGGGTGATAACCCTTATTAGTGAAGAAAGGGGAAATTCCAGTTGTGGCAGAAGGCTCATTGTTATAGGCAAATTCTGCAAGCAGAAGAAGTTCTGACCAGTTGTCTTGCTGGTAGTTACAGTAGACCTGAATGTATTGTTTGAGTGTCTGATTAGTTTGTTCTGTCTGTCCATCACCTTCTGGATGATAACCAGAAGTAAAGTGTAGGCACATGTCGAGAGCCTTACCAAGTGAGTGGAAGAAATGGGAGACGAATTCAGAACCTCTGTCGGAAGTAACATGCTCTGGTACACCGTGCTTAGAAACACATGCATAATGAAGAGTTGCACTAAATTGGCAGAAGTGACTGTGTCGTGTGTCAGAATAAAAATACTTTGTTTAGATAGTTGGTCAATGACTACCAATATAGCATCATAACTGCTGGATGGCAGAAGCTTCTTGATGAAGTCCATAAAGATCAAATTCCATGGGTGTTCAGGTATTGGAATTTGTTTGAGCAATCCATATGGTTTGTGACATTGGAGTTTCAAGTGCATACAGGTAACACAAGATTTACAGTAGTCTTTGACAAAAGTGCAGAGACCTGGCCAGGTATATTCCTGTCGGATGAGTTCGAGGGTTTTGTTCTGACCAAGGTGACCAGAAAGAATGTGGTCATGCTTATATTGAAGGATTTAAAGGCAGAGATTGTTGGAAGCGGGAATGTAGATTCTGTCGTCAAGGCACAAGAAACCATCGGCAGAAAGTGACCAACAGCCTTCAGGCACTGTGATGTGTGCAGCAGAAATGGGGTCAGAAGAAAGAGTGGAAATGATATCATTGTGAAGTTCTTCTATGTCCATTACTATAGATGTGCAGAGAGTTGGACCTATGAAATAAGTGGCACATAGAGAAGTGGAAAGCTGTTCTTGCATAAACACTGGGCAGAAATTGTGTGGATTCACTTTAGCATAGTTGTTATTCCCCCCTTTAGGGTAGACGTCCCATCGTCTAGTTAAAGAGTCGGGCTTAGTTCCTAGGCATCCAGGGTGGAAATGAATGACCATGTTGAATTGCAAAAGGTATTCTGACCATCTGGCTTGTCAGTGTGTAAGAATCTTGGTAGTGGAAAAGTATTCCAGATTCTTGTGGTCAGTAACAACATCTGTCAGAAGTGGTGCTCCTTCAAGATAATGTTGCCAGATGCAGAAGGCTTCAAAAATTGCTAGAAGTTCCTTATTGTGAGTGTCATAATTCAGTTCAGAAATAGTGAAAGTGCAAGAGTGAAAAGCAACTGGATGAATTTCATTGTCGGAAGTGATGATGGATAGAATAGCTCCCAAAGCGTAGTTGGAAGTGTTGGTTTCTACAATGATCTGTGCATCAGGTATCCAGCGAGTAAGAATTGGAGCAGAAACAAAAGCTTCTTTAAGTCTGTTGAAAGCATCTTGACAATCTTGATTAAAGTCCCAGCAGACGCTTTTCCATGTAAGTCAGGTAAGTGGTACAGTGATGTTGGAATAGTTTTGGATGAATCGTCAGTAGAAATTAGCAAATCCTAAGAAGGATTGAATGTCCTTAACTTTTTGTAGTTCAGGCCAGTCTTGACTTTGTCTTCTGACATTGTCAGACCTTTCGGAGAGAGGATGTAGCCTAGATATTCCACAGAGTCGGAATTGAATTTGCATTTGTCAGCATGAATGAAAAATCCATGCTGGCAGAGCCGGCAAAAGACTTCCTTAACATGTTTCTGATGCTGGGTGGTATCGTCAGAGTATACAAGGATGTCATCAAGATAGACAGTAACACAAGTGTCTAATAGATCTTGAAAAATGTTGTTCATGAAATGTTAGAAAGCTGCTGGTGCATTAGTGAGTCCAAATGGCATAACTAACCATTCAAAACTGCCATAATATGTGCAGAAAGCAGTTTTCCACTCATCACCTTCTGCTATGTGCACAAGATGATAAGCATGTCGGAGATCTAGTTTAGTATAGACATGTGCTTTCCAAGGACTGTCAAGTAAGTCAGAAATGAGCAGTAACAGATATCAGTCTTTCTTGGTGATTTGGTTGAGGCTGCGAAAATCTACACAGAGGCAGAGAGATCCATCCTTCTTCCACACAAAAAGTACAGGGGCACTGTGCAGAGAGCAGGAGGGATAAATAAACCCAATAGAAAGGTGTTCATCAATGAACTTGCAAAGCGACTTTAATTCCGATTGCAAAAGGGAATAGACTGTGCCTAGCAGAGGCTTGGTGCCATCCTCCAGGTTAATCTTCAAGTTGTAAGAGTGGTGAGGAGCGAGTGTGTTGGTGCATGTCTTGCTGAATACATCAGCAAACTGTGGTATTCTTTCAGGACCTTGGAAAGGTCAACTGGTGCTTTGGTAGTGGAAGCAGACAGTCCTGAAACTGAGGGTGCAGAAAGATGTAGGTGAAAAGTTTGCAATCCAGACAATTTACTAGCATGCATGAAAGCGGCAGCATTAATGAAAGAGATCAGCAGAGACTGCAGAGTAGTGTCAGAAACTGGTGCAGTTGGTTGCTGAGTGGCAGAAGCCATTTGAGCAGTTGTCAACAAAGACAGGGCAATCTTGCACAAAGAAGAACAGAAAGTAAAACTACTCAATTCCCAGTCAATCAACGGATTGTAGCAGGAGAGCCAGTTATATCCAAGAACTAGAGAGCACGAAGAATTGAGCAGAGTAACATAACAAGTTAAAGTCATGCATTCACCAGTCAGAAAACAGACAGGAAGATTGACTACCTCGGTAAGGTAAGTATTTGAGGAGCTGTCAAAGAGTTTCAGTTCAATCAGAGGAATAGCAGTAGTAGTGAGTCCATGTAGATGTGCAAATGAAGTATCAATGAAGCAATGGGTTGAGCCAGAGTCCACAAGTGTCAGAAAAGGGGTGGTAGAGTTGGAAATAAGCGGAGAAACGAGTTGGACACGTAAAGATTGAGAGTTGGAAAGAGCAGACGTGTTGAGTCTGAACTCCATAGTTGCACAGTTGAGTTCAACACAGTCCTCAGCCTGTGCGGAGACCTGAGGACTGCTCTCTATTTTTCTGAGCTCTTAGAGCTGGAAGAAGAGCTATCCTTACTCTTGTTGGAAGCAGTCACTGCACAGGCCTTAGCCTTAGTGGTGGAAGTGGCTGCTTTGTTACAATCCTTAGCCATATGTCCAGAACCTCCACAGAACATGCAGAGATTATTATCAAAACAATGTTGGCACTCCTGAGAGGTCAACTTTCTATCTTTACTGAGCTTGTCAGAAAGGTCTGGCTTTTTCGGCGCAGATTTTGAAGAAGTCGTATTTGAGGAGTTGTTATAATTCTTGTTATTACTGCTGTTTTTATTCGAAATGTTAGCAGATTTTGAAGTATTGGCCTGCTGATTGTTATTATTACCAGAGGGTTTCTTACCCTTGTTGGAAGACTTTTCCGACTTGGCAGAAGTGTTTTCAGCACAGGATTTCTCGTGCTGGCACTCCCAATGGCGGGTGTCAATAGTCTGAGCGGTAAATTTCATATCAATAAGCAACTCAGGTTTTCCGGTCTGAGACATAATATCCTTAATGCAGTCAGGTAGGCCTTTGTAATAGCAGTGTCGGAGAGCCACAGCATCCCAAGAAGTCTTAATAGCAAGGCAGTTGAATTCAACATTGTATTTCACAATGCATTGGTTATCATGCATGCAGAGATTGTTGAGTTCTTCTTCTGCATCTCCTGCTGGATTCATAGTGCCAAAGTTGTGCTTGAGCTCTGTAATGAATTCTAACCAACTGTCGGTGAGACTGTTGGAAATAATGTTGGGCTCAAACCAATCGAGAGCTGTCCCTCAAAGATAAGATAAGGCAAAGTTGATTAGTGGAATCATTGGAACAGTAGTGACAATTGTTGTGGAAATAAATTGTGCACTGCAACAGGAAAGGAGATAGTTTCTCGGGGTCAGAACTGTCATAAGTGTCAGGTTCCTTAGCCTTAGGCTTGTTGGATTTGGTGGCATCCTTTTGATGAATAGACCTAGAAAGTTGTCCTAACACCTGAACAAGATTTGGGTCCTGGTCGGGTGTCTCATTGGAAGAGGAATCATCATCCCCACCAGAATAGTCAGGATTGTCAGGTTCATCAGGGTTGCTGCCTGGGCCTCCCTGGTTGTCATCGTCACTGTTGATAGGGGTACCATCATTGTCTGGTGGAGGGTCATTTCTGCCATTACCAGAGCATTGAGTCTGACTAGCCTGGGTGGAAGACGCTTGAGAAGTAGCACATCCTTTGCCCTTGTCATTAGACCCAGAGGCTATCGGAAATGAAGCAAGGGTAGCATGAGCAGCAGAGACAGAGCAAGTTTCAGGACAAAATGCAGAAGTCATGTTTCTATGAGACTGAGCATGTGCAGTAATTGTTCAAGTAGTTGCAGTAGTGGTTGTGCAAACCATGAGTGAGAACTCAGAAGTTGAAATTTGAATATACTGTCAGGTCTCAATTCCAAAAGGGAGACTAGGGACTAGAGTTTGTAGGTAATGATAGTGCTACATCAGAAAATTGTTGGAAGTATTGTTGGAAGGATTTCCAACTGTAATGCTAAAGATAAGAACTGTTAGCTTCAGCTTATGTGCTGCACCCTTCCAGTTCTCGTGGGTTCTAACTTAAGTGAGTGGTCCACATGGCAGAAGATAATTACCAGTGTCGGACATGTATTGGAGGTGAGTAAGATGTTGACAACTAGAGTCAAGTCTAGTGTCAAGGGCAAGATAAGACTAGTCGAGGTAAGTCAACTAGAAGACAGGTCAGAAGGGGTTGGAGAGTTGGAAGCGAATTCAAAAGACTTTCGGTGATTGTAGTCGATATTCGAATTGAGGACTAGAGTACAGAAGTGAACTTCTTAAATACAAGTAATGCTAATTGTAATCATAAAAGCAGAAGTAGCAATACTATGGATACGAGGAATAATAAAAGTCCTTGACACGTAATAAAAGTAGCGGAAATGAGGGCAGAAGTGTAACTGAGCAGAAGCATACTTAGAAACAATAGTTGTATTGTGAACATCAAAATAACAAAACAATAGTTCAGTGTTTAGCAATGAATGGAGAAGGGCAGAAATGTCAGGAAATCATATTGGAGAGTGTCAGAAGATGTCAGAAGAGATCGTGGATGTAACAATAGGTTACAATAGCACAATGTCAGAAAAATATCAGAAGTAATGTTGGAAGGATTTCTGACCATAACACTAAAGGTAAGAACTGTTGACTTCAGCTTATGTGCTGCACCCTTCCAGTTCTTGTGGGTTCTAACTTAGATGAGTGATCCACATGTCAGAAGATAATTACAAGGTGTTGGAAGGGTGTCAGAAATGATCAGAGAGTAATGATGAGGGTCAAGCCTAGTGTTGAGGGCAATATAAGACTAGTTGATGTAAGTTAACTAGAAAGAAGGTCAGAAGAGGGTCAGAGGGTCAGAAGTGAATCAAAAAGACTAGTGGTAACTTAGTCAGAGTGCTACAAATTTCCTATACAAGTAACCTGCTATGGAACATTCTTTCTTATTTAGAACAATTGTCACATGAGTAGCTATATTTAGATTAGCCAACAATAACAATGGTTATACTTAGTATATTGCACACAGACCATTGTAGATTACTATAAGTAGCACTTTGTATTCTGGTCTTGCTCTTCAGCTTGACTTAGGCAAATATAGCCTCAGTAACATCTTTGCTCAAGTCCAAAGTAGCAGAAATAAGAGCAGAAACATAACTGAGCAAAAGCATACCTAGAAACAGTAATTGTATTGTGAGCATCAAATAATAATAAAAATAGTTCAGAGTTTAACAATGAATGGAAATAAGCAGAGAATGTTGGAAGCATAGCAAGAAGTTGAAACACAGAGTCAGAAAATGTCAGAAGATGTTGGGGGAGATTGTGGATGTAACACACTATGGATATGAGGAATAATAAAGCTCTTGACACATAATAAAAGTAGCAGAAGCAGAGGCAGAAACTTATCTGAGCAGAAGTGTACATAGAAACAGTAGTTGTATGATGAGCATTAAATGATTTAGACAGTGGTTCAGAGATTAGTGATGAATGTAAATGGGAAAAAATAGTCAGAGGCATATTGGAATGTGGCAGAATGTTGGAACAGTCTTGGAAAAAGATTGTGGGTGTGACATAGGCACAGTCACCTCATGACATCCATGTAGCATCTATGTTAGATCCTCCTGTGACAAGATCCCAAGATAAGATAATGATAATCACCAAAAATAAAAGCAAATTCATGACAAGACTGTAGTAACCTAGAGAATGGCAGAGAGTTGGGCAGATTCAGGATTGATTGAAAAGTGATCTGTGGCATATGTGCAGCTATCATGATTGGGATATGGCAATTTAATAATCAAATTTTAAATTCAACAGAAAAGGAATACATCTATCCTTAATCAAACACTAAATATTTAACATATTATTGCATTGTTAATTAAAAGCTAGCCTTGCAGATTGAAGTCAAGTGTACTGGAGGTCAAAATGGTTCTTATCAACTAGATCCACTAACTACCTTGTACATTATACACACATAACTATGTATGTAACACAAATTCAGGGAGCAGGATTATGTATGACATTGTGCCCACAAAGTACCATGGAAAAATTTACTGAAATCTACCTGAGCTGCATGACCACCTAATACAGATACTACTTCACCATCACAGAGACCAAGCCTATACTGAGGAGGAACCCAAAAAATGAGAGGGCCATTGGGAGCATTGACAGCATGTCTGTGAAATTCTGTATCTGCACTGTGGAAATGATCAGGACCTACTACCCATCCATAAGAATAAGAGTCATGACAAGAGTGCAGTGTGTTTGGGCCTCCAAGGAATTGCAGAGTCTTGAAGTGAGATGTAACTGAGATAGATGATGCCCTGATAAAAAATAGAATCAGTAAAAAGATCATTTCAACTGAGACAGAAAAAAAGTAACCTCTGAGTGTTGGCACGCTGCATGCCATCAGTTTCTAGGAGAAAATTAGAACATTGAGTGATAAAACCTATGTCTTTCATTACTGAATATCCAACATACCTGTAACAATAGAGGAGCTACCTGCATTATGAAGAAGTATAGGACCATCATTGCCACCAGACTCCACATGCTCCTTGTCAAAAGAAGTGTGACCATCAAGAGGTGCTGCTGCAGTATGGGCACCCTGCACATTCCAGATATGAATTTTTTCATGATAAGACCCAGAAGCCACAAGCACCTCATCAGATGTAAAAGCAACAGAAGAGACAGGTGAAGTATGGCTTTCAAATGGCTCTGCCACAGTCTGGGCACTCTGCACATCCCAGATACGAATTGTATTGTCAGAAGATCCAGAAGCCACATGTTTCCCATCAGGTGAAAAAGCAACAGAACACACAGTAGAAGTATGCCCTTCAAGTGGCCCTGCCACAGTCTGGCCACTCTGCACATCCCAGATCCAGATTGTTTTGTCCACAGAACCAGAAGCCACATGCTTCCCATCAGGTGAAAAAGCAACAGAATCCACTATGTCAGTATGTCCTTGAAAGGGCCCTGCCACAGTCTGGCCACTCTGCACATCCCAGATACAGACTGTATTGTCAAAAGATCCAGAAGTCACATGCTTCCCATCAGGTGAAAAAGCAACAGAGCACATAAGAGAAGTATGTCCTTGAAATAGCCTTGTCACAGTCTGGCCACTCCACACATCCCAGATATGGATTGTGTTGTCATGAGATCTAGAAGCCACATGCTTCCCATCAGGTGAAAAAGCAACAGAAGACACATAGTGAGTATGTCCTTGAAATGGCCCTACCACAGTCTGGCCACTCTGCACATCCCAGATATGGATTGTTTTGTCATAAGATCCAGAAGCCACATGCTTCCCATCAGGTGAAAAAGCAACAGACACCACAGCATGAGTGTGTCCTTCAAATGGCCCTGCCACAGTCTGGCCACTCTGCACATCCCATATACATATTGTATTGTCCCATGATCCAGAAGCCACATACTTCCCATCAGGTGAAAAAGCAACAGAAGACACATAGTGAGTATGTCCTTGAAATGGCCCTACCACAGTCTGGCCACTCTGCACATCCCAGATACAGATTGTATTGTCATAAGATCCAGAAGCCACATGCTTTCCATCTGGTGAAAAAGCAACAGATAACACACTATCAGTGTGTCCTTCAAATGACCTTTCCATAGTCTGGCCACTCTGTACATCCCAGATACAGATTTTTGTATCCCAAGATCCAGAAGCCACATGCTTCCCATGAGGTAAAAAAGCAACAGATTCCACTGAGTCAGTATGTCCTTGAAAGGGCCCTGCCACAGTCTGGCCACTCTGCACATCCCAGATACAGATTGTATTATCCCCAGATCCAGAAGCCAATTGCTTGCCATCAGGTGAAAAAGCAATAGAAGTCACATAGTCAGTATGTCCTTGAAATGGCCCTGCCACAGTCTGGCCACTCTGCACATCCCATATACAGATTGTATTGTCCTCAGATCCAGAAGCCACATGCTTCCCATCAGGTGAAAAAGCAACAGATACCACACTATCAGTGTGTCCTTGAAAGGGCCCTGCCACAGTCCGGCCACTCTGCACATCCCAAATACAGATTGTTTTGTCCACAGATCCAGAAGCCAATTGCTTCCCATCAGGTGAAAAAGCAACAGATATCACAACATGAGTGTGTGCTTGAAATGGCCCTGCCACAGTCTGGCCACTCTGCACATCCCAGATACAGATTGTATTGTCCCTACATCCAGAAGCCACATGCTTCCCATCAGGTGAAAAAGCAACAGATTCCACTGAGTCAGTATGTCCTTGAAGGGGCCCTGCCACAGTTTGGCCACTCTGCACATCCCAGATACAGATTGTATTGTCATAAGATCCAGAAGCTGCATACTTCCCATCAGATGAAAAAGCAACAGAAAACATACAGTCAGTATGTCCTTGAAATGGCCCTACCACAGTCTGGCCACTTTGCACATCCAAGATACAGATTGTATTGTCATAAGATCCAGAAGCCACATACTTTCCATCAGGTGAAAAAGCAACAGAATCCACTAAGCCAGTATTTCCTTTGAATGGCCCTGCCACAGTCTGGCCACTCTGCACATCCCATATACAGATTGTATTGTCCAATGATCCAGAAGCCACATGCCTTCCATCAGGTGAAAAAGCAACACATGTTACACTATCTGTGTGTCCAATCATGGTGTTAACAGCCAATGGCCACTGGTCCCCCAGACCTTGGACTATTGACAAATGATTTGGAAAATGAGGAAGAAATTGTTTTCTAATCAGTGATTGCTTTGGAGAGAATGGCAAGGCTGATAGATATATATGTGGAGTGCTTGACATGATTGCAAAACAAAAGTTGCTGATGAATTGACTTGCATCTTGTGCAAAATATCCAAGATCTTTGTTAAAATCCTGTATAACTGAGTTTTACATAGGAACTTTGATATTTGAGAAATACTGCACCTACTTTGAGCTGTTCAGCCAGTCTCCTTAGATGAATTGAGGTGTTTGGAACTTGTTTAATGAGGCTCATTACCTCTAACCAGTGGAGAAAATGTGTATATAGGAATTTTTTCAATTCTTCTACAACTCCAATCTCTGCCAATATTTCCTGTGCATATAAAATCCAATAGCAGCAAGAGTACTGAAGAAATGTTGGAATATAATCATCAATCTTAGATTGCAACCCTTCCATGTCATCATTGCATAGATAAGATGTTGACAAGTTACAGATGTTGAATTTCAACCTAGCATTCATGATATTCAAGCAAGCAGTGCCTATCTTGACTTTATGTTTGCCTTCATCAATCAGGAACTTTGAGCCACATGCATCTTTGCTTGTCAAAAATTCAGCAAAGGACAAATGTTTTAGATGCAGCAAGCCATCCTGCTTTGTTACATATAATACTGGAGACAATAATTGAAGCATTTCATCAATTGTCTCTATATCATCCAGACTACCTGAACATCCAAGGAAATATTTGAGATCACTATGATGCAATGGTGTCTTTGCAACTATCATAGCCCCCAAAAGTCCTTGCAACAATAGCATCCAAGAGTCATCCTGATCCCTGCAAATGTCCTCAAGAATCTGTAGATACAGAGCATCCACACTGCCACTTCCTTTGGCATATTTTCCAGACAAAAGAATTTGTAGCTTTGTAGACCGTGAACCACCACCCCTCTTTTGCATGAACATCATTGCAGTCTGAGCCCAGATAAATAAACCTGCTGCACAACTGGTAAGCTTTTCCAGATTTGATTTTCCAGGCCAATCTTCATCTAATCCAAAGTTGGAGCATAAATCCTGAAACCTCTGTTCAAAGAAGTGATAAATATCCCTATTTGTCTCTGCAGTAGTAAAAGATCCAGTTTCCATATCAATATGATAGCAGATATTGGTATCAAGAAAGCATGGTGGTATAACATCATCTCTGCTGGTGATAATTAGCTTCAACCAGGATGGAAGAGATGCCCAATCTTTGAAAGTCTGCATGAGAATTCTTCTCTGAGCTGCTTGAGATTCCTCTCTTCCACATTCATCTAGAGCATCAATCACAATAACAGGAAGTAGAGGCTTGAGAGTTTGCTGGTTTTCATACAGTGGTCCTTTGATTAAGCCATCAAAGTTGAACCTGATCTGCTCATGACGGTAACCTGGCCCTTCTAGGAAAGAGGCCACACTATCCTTCACACCAGAGTGAAATGATGCCAAATCAAAAGCCACAGTACGCCACAAAGCAGCAGGATCATTCAGATTGGAATCACCCCTCTTAAAGAAGAAGTAGGATCCCAGCCTTTTCTTTAGCTTTAGCTCTGAGACTAGAGTAGATGCAACAGCAGATTTTCCAGCTCCAGGGGCACCACTAATCCATAGAATGTTTGTTTGAGGGGAATTGTCTGTATCAAATATTCCTTCAGATAAAGAGGAAAGGTAAATAGGTGGCTTTCACCTACCAGCACAGTTCAGCCAAGGTTCAATCTTCTGAAAAACAGTCTCTCGAGTTCCTTTCATACATTCAAAAACATGATATCCATCGCGAGGGGAAGGTTTCAGTTTTGAGAATACCATTCCATCCGAATGAATATGCACTGTGTTGTGGATCCGTTGATCCCGTGCAACATTATTGTAAACACCACCGGTGAAGGTATTACCATTGGCATTCTGCAGGAATGACATAGCAAGACGATCTCGAGTGAGACTGTTGGACGACAAGGTGGGCAGCAGCAATAGCGGTGGCAATGTGGTGGTGCGAAGCAAGAGTTGTTATCGGTCATGGCGTTGTTTGTATCGATGGCTTCCACTGCAGTCACACGTCTGTCATTTCCTAAACATAGAATACTGGAATGACATCTGGGCCGCAGAAATCCCACATCCTATGTCAGTCCGTACTATTAAATGCAAGAGCTCGCTTTGATCTATCTTTAATCTCTCCGAAGGACTAGGGAGATGATGTATTCTAATATGTATAAATGCATTGCCGCATCCCACTTCAGTCTTCGCACTGCTTATGCCAACCAATCACGGTTCCTTTTTCCGTGGTCAAGCGAGGCTGATTCGCCTCAATATGATGTGGTGCCACAGACTGGCAGCCAATGCATACGCATTCATCTAAGATGGCCTCGGTTACGCAGAGAGAAAAAATTTAGCTGGCAACTAGAACAATTGTATCAAGAATTCCAGATCGGTATCCCAGAGATCATTCGGCATATGTTGTAGTGGAACCCATCTCTGGCTCCATTGATTCCCGGTCCTGAAGTCAAGAGCCTTGCGTTCATCGATGGGCAGCGGTATCAGCGTATCGTCAAAGCACTCCGAACCTGCTGCACGTGAGAAAATATAGGCGGGCCTCCTGGTCGACGGTCGTTGGAGATTCGTCACAGGAAAGAACGTCACTAGTTGAGTTAGTTGCAGGCGTCTATTCAACCACTCACTATGTATATGCAAGAAGCGTAGTTAGCACATGCAGCATCGGATGGCAAATTGAGAATAGCATAACATCCTGAAGACACATTCGGCGAAGCTTCAGCGAACAAAATTACAAAACTCACCGCCGGTCATCGAAAAGTTCTACCATCCGATGCCAAAATGTTGCGTGCAGGGCAAATGAACATGTGATACTCATTCGCCTCTAACAATTCACCCCCGCCTCTACATCTCAAACCCTCTTTCGACTGCCCGTGCCCTGCTTTTCTCCCTCCTCCTTCCCTATCTCCGCGATGCACCGTCCTCCATCACATCCATGCACCCTCAGATGTGTGGCTCGAACTTTCTACCCCGTGTGGAACAACAAGCGCGAATCCTCCCACTTCTGTCGTGCTTGAGAGGCAGATACCTTTCTAGCGGAACAAGATGCCGTGCTTGTAGACCCCTATGTCCTCGTCTATGGCATGCAAGACAAGTTTCGATGGCAGTCTGTTAGGTTTTACGGTCGCAGTGATTTTGACGGAAGCGCTGAAGTTCAAGGACTGAAGCTGAAGGAGTTGGTGAATGTTGCCCCGGAAGCGGGGGAGGATGGTGCGGAAAGAGCGCAGCGTGGTGGTGTTCGTGGATTGTGCAACTATGGTACATGCTTTTTGTATCTCTTCACCTCATAAACAACTCAGCAACTCGTTCACTGTCCCCAGCTCGCCGGCCAACCCAACAGCGTCCTCCAAAGGCGCGTTCGAACTCCTCGTGCTATGTCATCGTCATCCTTACACCCTGATGACTGGCCTTCCGCTTCCGGGGGACGTGCCGCTTGCCCAAGCAAAATCACACTGGGGACACTATCTATCTCGCTACCACCTGTGGCTGCTTCGCTGGCGCGATCAGCGCCAACATCATCGCCAAGACCAAGTGCATCTCGAGACCGTGCACTGTGGCTCCTTGGTCCCTGACAGAATTATGCACATGGAGCTTTCATGGAGTTCCGGATCGTCCTTGCCTGAATTGAGAGATGATATGCTTGAGCAGGGCGGGGAGACTCCCAGGGAAGCTGTAGGAGGTAAGCTACTTCCGGATTGGTGCACTACTGTCCGAACTTTAGATGCTTATCGCGGTTCGTCAGGGAACGCGTACCTTGACAAGCATAACGAAAGAAGGGATATTCACTCCAGAGAGCAGAGAAGGATACTGCACCCGCCCAGAAACTCGACATTCACACACTAGAGTTATGGGATGTCGCTGTGGCGAAAACTTTAGCCAGCTGTAACACCCGACTAAGAGAGAAGACTCACGAATACATGCTAACACTTGTGCACAACTCGAGAGCGTATATTGAGTGCACGGCGACGCGAGAGACGCGGTAATCGGGACGTTGGGGGTTTCCTTTCACGACGAGGATCGAGGGGTAAGGGATGGCGATGTTGGGAGGAGAGCTCTGAGTTTGCCGGGTTGGTGCAATGGTGTTGACTTCAGTTGCCGTTCGTAAGCGAACATGGATCTTCAGGAGCAGTAGACAAAATAAATACTCACTCCTGAGGACAATATCACACCTGCACTATAAGCACGCAGTTCAAGGAGGCATGCAGGGCGGTCGGCCACCCGCTAGCAAGGTGAGCGTTAGCCAAGCCCCAATATACAAATGAGAGAAAATGCTCACGAATATTCCTTGATACCTGTGCGCAGCTTGGCGTCCTCGAGAGCATTGAAAGTAGCTCTCCGGGAAACGTGATGCAGACTGAGGGTCTAGGCGACGACGCCGCACTTGGGGTGGAGGGAGATGCACGAAGGAGGCGACACGATGTTTTGGATTAAGAGGCGGACCTTTTGCGAGAAGTTGCAGGCGGCGGCAGCGAGTTATCGCACAGTTAGCCAGGGGACGGGGCACTGTTGCGGAGCAGGGAGACCTGACTGGGATGAGACGGGTTAGCAGGTGTTTCGGCTTGGACGGGATGGACATACGGACGAGCGCAAGCAAGCCGCATCGGGATGTGGGTAATAGGCGTCATAAACAGCACGTCGGGCAGGCGGTTACGACGCTTCGTATCGGGGCGATCTTGTGAGAGTGGGCGACTCATGTGACCTGGCGCGAAATGAGCCGGGTGGTGGGAGACGGCGCGAGATCACTGGAATGGGACGCATGTTAGTGAGTGGTTTGGGAGAAACGAGGCGGAGGGCACGTACGAATGAGCGCAGAACATGTTGGACGTTTGACCGTACCGAGGTCGCGGACTAGAAGCGACGACGACGACGAAGCCCGATATGAGGATGACGTAAACAGCTTGCGCGATTAATTGCCTTCTGCCTCTGATATCTCGATCATATGCGATACAACTTCCCGCCGGACTGTGAATATTGTAGTTACGAAGCGCAATGAGTACTCAGACGGACACAGAGAGTGTAAACGGCTGTATTATATACCTGTAGTTACGA
>JASFDD010000443.1:0-16964 GCA_036937055.1 Nidula microcarpa | reverse complement strand
TCCGACATTTTCCGACGTGGCGCTATCGTAACCTACGTCCTCTAGTTCCTATTCACCTTTGGGAACGAGTCTTGACAATCATGGAGGGTACAAGAATGCATGCACACTCCTAAAGGATGAGGTTGTTTGAACAGCTGCACAAACCTGGCTCACAGAACAGCTAATAGGATTGATAACACCAAACAATTTTATGCATGCCTTAAATAAAATTATTCTACCATTGCTAGGAATGTCTCCTACAGTGGCATGCAAAAATAATGCATGTGGGTTTAACTTTTACACAACAATATATTTTGATGATCAGTAATTTACATACTGTACAATACTATAATGAATATATCCCTGTGAAATATCAAAATGGGAATGTAGAAATTAAGGTCAGAGGGTAGAAAAATGTAAAACTGCAAAAAGTGAAGTTTGCAAGAAAATTTCTTCACAGCATGAAATTACACAGACAATATTCCTCAACAAGAAGATTGTATCACAAGCTGAATCATGAAAAAAGACTTCCTGGTTGTCAAGCTATGAGCTTTGCAAGTTGCTGATTTTTGCGATTTTGATAGGGGTATGGAGGTTAGCCCCTTAAAATCATCCACTTTGGAATACAATATCTCTCCAATGACTGAATATTTTTTTACAATTCAACTTGTATCATGATCTGTAAATTTAGGACTATCATCTGTGTAAATTTCATATTGTGAAAAAATTTCCTCACAAACTTCACTTTTCGCAATTTTACATTTTTCTACCTTCTGGACTCAATTTCTACATTTCCATTTCGATATTTGGCAGGGATATATTCATTATAGTATTGTACAATATGAAATCCACTTATTATCAAAATATATTGTTGTTCAAAGTTAAACCCACATGCATTATTTTTGCATGCCACTGTAGAAAGCCACTATACAATGGTCCACCTGTCAATGGCTTGTGAAACTAGGATGGACTTGAACTGTTCTTTGAAATGCCATCTACATAGATGGTCACAAGCACACAGATGTTGTGGAATATTGCAAGATATTTTTCCTTCCAAAAATGAAGGAATTTGAACACAGGATGGCATGACACAAGGGACTGGAGTTGAAACACATAGCACCAAATTTATGACCTGGAGAGATGGAATTGATAGCAGAGTTTCAAGATGAGAATTGCTGCCAGGGTTATGATCACAAAACTTGTGCATGGTAGGTTTCTGCTCAAACTTACTGCTTTACTTCTAATATAATTTCTTAGGCTATGTGAGGGTCAACAGATTTTACAGAAGAAGGGCTGTGGACATTTTATACACATCTCTGACTGGGTTGAAGAAGTCAATGGGCACTTAGTGGTCCAAAACACCAAAGGTGTCATCATCAAAGAGGCTTGCAAGATAATTTATCCAGGATCAAACAGCAATCCATATTGGGACTGCGAGCAACTTATCAAATAGGCCAGGACAACAGCAAATACCCATCTTTGAAGAGGTGCATCCTGGCTGCCAGGCCTTATTCATTTTTGACCAATCATCAGCCCATGCAGCCTTACCACCTGATGCTCTCAAAGCATTCGAAATGAACAAATCTAATGGTGGTAAACAGCGATGCCAGAAGGATACCATTATTCCAGATAGCAACCCATACCCAGAATTCCATGGAAAGGTCCAGAAGATGATGACTGACAAAGGTGAGCAGAAGGGCTTGCAACAAACTTTTGAAGAACAAGGCTTCAACATCATGGGCATGTGTGCAAAATGCTCCCTGGTCTGCCCTTGAGAGAATGATAACTGTTTAATGGCACAACCTCATAGCAAAAAAGATGATTTTGCAAATCAAGTTTCGATGCTCGAGACCCTCATCAAAGAAGGTGGTCACAAGTGTATCTGCCTTCCCAAATTCCATTGTGAGCTTAATCTAATTGAAACGGTAAGTCTAAGTATTACATAGCTCTCATTAAACTAAAATTTCAATCTTTAGTATTGGGGATGGGTCAAGTACCGCTATCGCCAAGTTAAAAGAAGACATTTGACAACGCAAAACAAGCTACATTAGCTGCACTCGACTCATGCCCGGTTGATGTCATCGGAAGTCCATCAATCGCTCCTGGAGATTTATGGATGCTTACCAGGTTCCGTTGTCCGGAAAAGCTGCCGCATGGGCAGTGCACAAGCAAAAGGTTCATAGCACAATTTCTCAGAGTGCCATGATGCACCTAGATGCCATCGTCAACCTAACTTAGGTACCTAAAATATCACTGATTTTGGCCAAAAATTCGGCCGACCTAAATTACTCATGGGAAAAACTTCGGAGGTGTGTTTTTTGACGTATTTGGTCAAGCTGAACAAGAACCTGAAGCCAGATTGCCAAAAAATTGATCGGTCGCCAAGATATTGGCCTTGGTGACTTTGTTTGTCCGCGACTGTAGCTTCGACGAGTAATTTCCCTCGAATCCGGATGAAAGCAGGCGTCGAATGTCCTATTCTTGACCCAGTGATATTACTAACAATTCCAGTAATTCAGGACTAGAGTATTCTAGGGACACGGTATGCCTCTGTTGGTGCTCTATCTGAATCTCTCACTAGCAGGAGCTTTCTATTCTAATAAAGCGCTTAGTCGCCGATTTCCTTGCCATTTCTGCGATATTCATGTCCTCAAATCCGTATTTCCCTCTGCTGCTCTGAGATCGACTATGAAGTACGTTCTCCAATATATCCCAATTGCTTCTTTCCGTGATGATATTCTAACTTTATTTATTCCTCAAGATGTTTAACAACGTTATTACCTTATGGGAAAGGCGACAAACAAGGATCTGCTTCAAAGAATTGTACTCGACCCTTTTGCACAGATACTTGTTAAATCACGGGCCTGTCGTTTTTACTATTTCGCTCTTGGGAGATTCGTGCTAAAACTTAGTCTGCCAGGTCTATTCGCGCACGGTCTCGAATTTAAATTTGCGCGAATGCGGCCGTGATGCCTATAATAATCAAGCGAGAATCGAGCTTTCGCCGCCGAGGTTCACGACCGAGGAAGGAGTTTTCAACTTTAATGTCCTCAAAACAGTGAATGCATGTACGTCCATTATGGTGCCAATATATGCAAGATTGGTATCGAGCCTTCCGACTAATCCTCGGGCAAGAGAACAAATGGATTACCAGATCCAATAATTTGAGCTGCTCTGTGGCCATAATTTGAGCACAACGTCGCGTGAGTCGGATACCTACTTTAACCTATTACTCAATTATTTCTCAAGGCCTGACTATACATAGATCGTCAAGTTTGTATTACGAGAAAGAGACTCGTAATTTAAGCTTCATTATGGTCTGAGTACATAGACCTCGTTCCGGATGTCAATATGTCTGCTAAATATGAGCCATGTGCGCTTCGCTACTTTTAGGATAGCTAATTTGACATTTAAACCCTTGTATTTCAGCGCTCGCGGAGGTCTCAATCACTGCGGACGCCTTTTCTAAGAATTAAGATGAACCTGCAGCCTTGGGTCGAACCTTGACATATAGTGGCCCTACGTCATACGATAGGCAGCTCATCTCCCATAAAAATACAGGTCCAAAGCCACATTAAGTAGTAAATGTAAGACTCTGCACACAAACAGAACACGTGTCCGATGCTTTATATATATTTAATTTCTGCATTTATATCCCGCAACAAGTACGCTATCTACTAAGACGCGGTAGCCCCCCATATTACGATAGGCCTTATAGCCCTTCTAAATTCTGTAATGAACGTGCTCGAACAGTTGTGTTAGAGATAGTGTTTCTGAGTTTTTAGGCTCCGTGGCGCGGTGGTGTGTGTTGTAACGGGTGCTTCCATGGAAGCTCGAGTATTGTGGGTCTGCGAGCCGTCTTAACGGCAGTGGGAGAAGAGCTGGTCGGGGGTTGCGTTGTTGGTGTCTAACACCGTCGCCATCGAGCCAGTTGCATATCTTTGTGTAGAAGTTATTTGACATGCTCGTAGTTTTGGATCAAATATCGTTTTGAGCGCAGCCGTGTTATCTACAAAGAAGTGAATGTGAGTTATCTCTTCGTTGAGACTTGCGAAGTTGATGGCTCGCCGAGCCCCTATCATTAGCGCTGCCATTGCTCCGTCGTAGAACGTGTCCGATGCATTCCCAATTTCTCCACTGTCAGTTGGTTTAGATAGGCTCGTATCTCCTCCTTTATTTCGAAAGATTTGTGGAATCTTGGTATTCATGAAGTGAAAATTCGTTCTGAGTCATTAGAGACTCAAATGCACAACTACTTTATATGACTACGATAAATACTACTCTGACAGAATTAGAGCAGAAGTAAATAAGTAAGCAGTACATATGCCATGGTGCGTCGATGTGCCTTGCAAGTCCTAGCGCCTTGCCAACTCGGCGTTGTCGCTCATCTCGGAGTTGACGATGCATACATCAGATGCCAATCGGCGATTACTGATTACAGAGATATCTTGTTATAGTATGATCCGGAGTGTTGATTTTGGTGATCTGAAGATTTGCCAAGACAAAGAATGAATAGAATTTGTGTACTTTATGTCGCTTACGGTGAACTTGAGCATTGGCTTGCTCTTTGAATGACATGTAAAGATTAATTGGGGATTTTAACGAGATTTAGGGATCGCCGTCAGAAGAGCCCGTGAACCATTTATGCGAAATCATTCTTTGTAGAAGCAGTGGGCGCTCTTTCCAAGCTCTTAGTACTCGCTATTTTTTAATTGGCAAGTTGTTTCGTCGAGAGATGCGCCACAATTAAGTTCAATTTCGCTTCGTTAAGTGCTATCAGCAAGTCGTCGTCCAAGAACCATTAGCATGAAATTTACGTGCCAACAGTAAATCGTCGTCCTGTAGCCATTTTTATAAAATCTTGAAGGATTGCGGCTGCCAAGACATCTTCTAACATTCAGGCAAGTCATCGCACCTGAAAATTCTTATGAATGGTGATCACCTGGAAGGGGCGGATATACATATGTAAGTACATACGTAATGTGGTTTCCAGCTCCATAGATAACACGATGCGTCAAGGCCTGGCGTCCTCGTCGCACTACCATCTTATTTCGGAGATATAAAATCCGAGCAGCACCTTATCATTGTGACTGTGTAAAATATTCTTACTCACTGGTCGAGATCTTCTCCAGTGGCGTAAGAATCAGTGAAGGCTGGATGGATGATCAATGTAGTCGCCAAGACGAGTACATATTGTATCCATACCTCGATTCAGGCCCCAGCTGCCAGCGTTGAAACCGCAAACCCTGAAGGGAATCAAGGGATATAGCCTTCGGGTCTGCTTCGGATTATTGCTGCTCTACAGTTTACTAGTCTTTCTGAAATGTATCAGAATTTTGAAAAAACTACAATTCACGCATCGGCGTCGTTTCAATGAAAATGAATGGAGTGAATCAAATAGTTCCAGTCTCTTTGATTGAGAATACGGGTCTCTTCATAAATTGTAGTTCTGCAGGTATCATAGATTCATTTTCAATTTCGATTTGCAAAACAGTGTATTTTTAGATTTATTGATTCTAGAATCATGCAACAAGTGAGCGCATCAGCAGGGAGGCTTGTAAAGGACAGGTACTTGACGTGTTTGATATTACCGTTCGTACGTATCTAACATCTGATGAAAATTATGTACATCTATAGCTCCTTTAGTCATAGCAAATCCAGCGCTATAAAAGGTAGAAGACATTTTCTGAGGCTTCAGTTCGCTTTTGAGTCTCGCTCTTCACTTGTTTCACGCTCACTGTTCTGTGCTTGACGCGTTCAAAGTCTTCAAAATGGTTTACTCTGTTGGAATTCTCGCCGCCGTTGTTTCTCTTCTCGCTGTCTCGCAGCAAGGTATGTAATATTAATATGCTGTATTCGCATAACCATCGGTGCTTACTCGGTTAACTACAGTTGTAGCCACTCCTGCTCCCGCGGCTTTCAATTTGGTGTTGCGTCAGTCAAATGACACTTCATCTGGAACCAACCTCACGACGGGGGCACCATCTGTGGCGAGTGCGTGCGACTCTCAGTGCACCAACATGCTCCTCGCTTTCTCGGTACGTTTTCTTTCCTGCGCTTTCACCGACCTTTATCTCAAGGATCCTTGGTTTCGTATAGGACTGCGATAAGCCCACCACTAATGAGACCTTGAAATGCGCTTGCACTGATACCAACATGCAAGCCATCGGCTCATGTATGAGCTGCTTGGTGTCATCTAAGAGCAACAGTCTCGCGGACGCTCAGGCTTATGTCGACAGTACGTCCCTCCTCCTGTGAAGATTCCTTGGTAGAGGACTTATTTCATTCCTTTAGATTTTACGACGTCGTGTGCCAACGATGGTTTCACCGTTCAGAAGGTTCAGGTTAAGAGTGCTGCATTGAATGCAGTACATCTTGAGCTGGGAATGCTGGGTGCCGTGACCGCTGGAGTTTTTGCTCTTTTACTATAAAGGTTTAGAGCTCCTCATGCCGTCCTAGTACTAGCAGTTGCCTGTTGTCGTGTTCTGTTTACCTTCATCGTCTCTCTTAATCAATGAGCTCTTGAGGGCTTTTATGAAATTAACTAATTGACATGACACGTTTTGGGGATTGTTTTCTTCATTATTGAATGATACAAATGACAATTTCTTCTGATTCGAAGCTCAAATTTGGTTGTATGACTATTTTGGCTATATTCATTTTCTTTGGAAATTTGCTTTATCCATAAGAAAGTAGGCCATGTTTACATCAGTAGCATGCTGCTTGTGGGTTGCAGCTGCTATGACAGCAGTCAGAATTTCAATTTGGGACAATAGTCAATTTGTGCGACATTATTTCAAAAGGCATCCCCAATAAAACATGAAATGACCAGCGTGCTGAGAGTGAGAGCACTTGCATTCTTTCTTACCCTATACATGTTCAATTTCTTTAAATATCCTTTGTGTGTTCTTCATGTTTAAGATGTTCCATCAACCTTCGATATTTGTCTCCCCATATATATGTAAGGAAGCGCCGGTGGTGACAGGTATCGTACCGACCCCACTTTGTTAAACTTGCCTACAAACAGCCCCTCAATCGATTGATCATGCTGGTTTGCCCCCAGAAGAAACGGATGTCATTCCCTTGAACCACAGCGACTACACATCCACGTCGCACCCGCGCTGCATTTTGTTGTCCTTCACGCCCACGTCTGTGCATGCGCCAGGTTCGTAATCGCACTGCTCTTACTTCTGGGACATCTCCCAGTAAATCGATTAGGCTCGCTCATCCCGCGATGCTGATATCCATCACATTCTCAAGCACCAGTTGTCTTCAATACCGGGCCCCCAAGACTATACCTGGGCACAAGCTGCGTATGGAGCTGTCGGACGGTACGCCAATATTGGTCATCCGTCTCGTCTAGCCAATGTCCGATATGGTCTCAAGCACCCGACCCCAGCAACAACACCAGTCCCATCTATATAGACTCCATGTCCACGTCCACAGCGTTCGGCCCGACATGACGTCTTGCAAGGAATCGAGCTTTCGCTGCAGGGAAACCCTCTATATTTGCGGAAGTTTCGAGTTCCCACCGGTAACAGCACCAACACCTGGCATCCAATGAAGCTTGCAAGCACACAGCTCGAGTTCGAAATCTGTCCGTCATGCTCACCGGATTGATCTTGCTCAGTCACGAAGCCCGCTACGCTCTCCATCCACCGCGTCAGGATCGACACTCGACAGCCAAGGGATTTATCTTGATCAGCATCGACTTCTGCGACGAGCTCAACATCCACAGACTGTAACGCTACCGTGAGTGCCACCTTAATCCTACGCACCCACGCATGTCGATCATGCTCGAAACTCTGCCCTTCAAAGGATCGACCATGCTCCTGCGCATATCCGCTATGCTTTCGAGCATCCATGATCTCCAGAAGCACCCGCACCGCCCAGACGCCACATGCACCTATGCACCCCTCGGGCTTCAGGGAATCGATTGCGCTTATCCACACTACGGTGCTAACACCCATTATATACCTCAGGCACTCGAAGTTCACGTCGCTGCTTCCCAGGACATGAGCGCTTTAGACTGAAAGGAGAGGGAGGGGCTCTGCACATAACGGCCGGAGAACGCACTGCTATTGAGGATTTAGGAGAAAACATATCTGCCTCTTCAGGGATCCGCAGGACTAGATTCACGGCTAAGAGGGCGTGAATGAACTTCTTTCCCGACGCGTGGGAACTTGGAAGCGGTCATAGATGTATACACAATCTATCCGGCAGAATGGCTGTTTCAGTATCGTTAGACAGATGCGGGGAAAGAGTAAAGCAAAAGGATGAAGGATGAAGGAAAACTTACTTCTGGGTCCCGAGACCAGTGCTTTAACAGAGTGTTCACGTGTTGCGGCATTAGCCTCCCATTATCCGGGGACCCCACAGCGAGAGTAATGATTCAGGGTATTGTATGAGAGACCAAGCCTTATATAAGAGAGAACTCTCTCAAGAAATTCACGGATACAGCGCGATACTAAGTAGGCTGAATCGTCAGGAATGTGTAGAATCTTCGTTCTCAGATACTTACCTCAGTGTAGGGATGAGATAGAGATACACATGCGATCAAACAGATCTTGCCCAGGAGTCATGCTCGCCATATTCTGGCGGGATTACGATAGGTTAATCGACAATGATAAAGCCGCAGATACATAGATCAACATTACATACCTCGATAACCTGAAGGGCTTATGGCGAACGGGCGTCAAGGTGGAGAACACGAGGCTCCTTACAATGCCGAGATTAGGAGCTGGATGATGCTAGTGGCGCGAACTGGATCGACTATACGATGTTCAATCCTCTGCTTAAGTACGAAGAAGGGAAAGATAACGCGCACGATGGTCCAGTATCACAATCCATCACCCATCGCCCTTCTATGCCCTCAATAATAACAGCGGGTTCGCGCCGCGCGGGCGGCATAACGAATCTGAGGTTTGTTCATCAGCCAGTTGTCACTCAGTGAGAACGGGAAGAGGGAGGAGGGAGCGCACGGTGGTCAAGCAAAGGACCGAAATGAAGGAAAAATCACACGACATGGCATGAGCTATGCACATCAGGGGGTGATATAGAGCACCGTGTTGGCACGGTGTGGGCATCGTCTTCAAGTCTGCAGAATTGGTCCCTGGGTCATTCGTGAGACATCTGGGGTCGTCCAAACGAGCGGCTAGCAATGGAAGTGGAAGAATATCGTGAAATTAGACAACAAATTATCGATGAGGGTTCGAAGTACTTCTAGAGCACGATAAGAATGGGTAAACACCAGGGCCACTGGTGGTGAAGGACCGTTGGCCAAAGTTCATGAGTGTCCAGGACACAGATTTAGGGGGTCCAGGTCGAGTGAGAAGAAAGGCATAAAGATGCAGTCACCCACTGGTTGGATAACATATGGTTTGATACGACGGAGAACGAGAACTTGCGGAGGCTCCAAAGGCGCGTCGGAGTCAAAGCGTGCGGTGTTTCAAATGACACGAATTGAACCGTCGGACCGTCGACACCGACGCCCGTTTTCTCCGAGTCCCCTACTCTGAATCGTCCTCCTTGCCCTTTCACTTCGAAGTGATCGTTTGCGGGTACCTTGTCTCTTTTATATGCTGCTTCATATATTATCCTATCCCATCTAATTTACTTTCCTTCATGCAAGCTTCAATCCGCTCTCGATATCCCAAGCGGCGAACGCCATCCGTAAACAGGCCCGACGCATCGATACGTGCGCTTGTTGCACATGCATGCTTGCGAAATGTTCATTGAATGTATATGTATGAGGTATGTACAAAATTTTCCTTTTCCAGATGCTCGTGCTGGTGGTACACTGGGAGCATGCATGAGTCATGAGCGCTTGAGCTGCAGGGCGATTTTAGAACGTAGGAATTTCCCCAGTGACGCCTTGAGGTCTTGAAGGGATTCCACTCCTCTCCACTGTCCAGCACGTTCATATATCATATGCAGATTGGTGCCTTTTTGGAACGCAGTTAGACGTTATTGCTCGTGTTTGTTCGGTATTTTTCCAGAGGGTGTCGATCGGTCAATCAAACGTATACACTCGTTATTTTCCGGGCAGTATCCTCACAACCGGCCAATCACCTCACTCTGAATTCGTATGATCATACGCTCACATGGCGGAAAATTCGTCGGTTACTTCTCGGATTCCTTCAGTCGAAATTCATGTGCATTACCTCAGGGCTTGGCTAGTCTTGGCTGTGACCAAATCCTTCTCAACAACAACAACAACGTACTTCTCAGCGGAAACCGACCATTAGAACAGCATGGCAGCAATAGCAGTGTACGACCTATGTATTAATATCGTGTGCTAAGGAGGCTCAGCTTTTACTTGGTATGTTTTCTGACTTTTTGACGTTGATCCGAGTAGCTCAGGAGACTAGAAAGTAAAGGTCACGACTGGCGTTCATTCCGAGTTGGATCCGTTGTCTCTAGTGAAATACAGGCTGCTACGCGCGTATTTATGAGGCGAGTGGCGTCGCATTCACAACTGCTCGTTGTTCTCCTTCAACACATGTTTTTACGCCGTGCTGCGGGCATTCTTACGCTTCTGAGCTCTGGTGTGTCAATCAGTCATTGTCATCCTTATTACCGCAACCTCGATCTAAACTTAGCCTGAATCTCGTAGCCTTTGCTCAAGGAGGACAATACACTGATCCCGACAATGGCATCACGTTCTACGGCTACACTGAACCTGCCCATAGCGTGACCTACGGCTTCGTATTCCCTCCTCTGGCTACCAGTGGGTCGAACCCAACCGAGTTCATCGGCGAAATTGTCGCGCCCATTGCGACCAAATGGGCTGGAGTAGCACCAGCTGGTGGGATGTTGCAAAACCTCCTGCTTGTCGCCTGGCCCAATGGAAATTCGATTGTACGCTCAGCTCGTTTCGCCCCGTAAGCACTCCTCGTCTTTCTGGAGTATCTTCCGTATTACTAACAATAGCTCCAGAACTTACGCCCAGCCCACGTCCGTTAATGTACTTTCTTTTATTCTTTTTAATTGACTAACACAATCTTTTAGTGTGATGACTGGACCAGTTCTTACAGATCTGCCTTCTACCAAGGTAAACTCTACGCATTGGAAGTGGGTCTACCGTTGCCAGAACTGCGCCAGTACGTCATGCTCCATTCTTTTCCTGTTGAAACATCTCTTGATTCGTCTTTCAGCATGGTCTACTGATACAGGTACTAAGAGCATACCAATCGACGGCTCCGGTGCACCAGGTTGGGCCTGGTCGTCTGTTGCGGTCGACAGTCCTGCGAATGCTCAAAGCACATTCCTTGAGCATACTGACTGTAAGCCGTGGACATGTCTGGTACACACCCTGCTCACGGTCCCTGTCACTAGTTGGTTTCTTCGGTCTTGTGTTTTCAAATGCCCATGTTTCAGATGCGGTGTATACTAACTGGGCAGCGGGAGGTACCGGAAGTCCTAGTACTCCCACCAGTTCGTCTACGTCATCTACGACGACGCCCACTGCAACTGTTTCTGTAAGTCCCCTACCAAATCCCACTTTAAACGGAGGTGATCTAATGTCATCGCTCAGGCTACTTCTTACGATTACATCGTTGTTGGGTCTGGCCCTGGTGGTCTCGTTGCTGCAGATCGTCTGTCAGAAGCTGGCAAAAAGGTGCTCCTTCTGGAGCGCGGAGGTCCCAGCACAGGGGAGACCGGTGGTACTTACCAACCCACCTGGCTGAAAGGCACTAATGTAAGTTAACAGCGCTTGTTTTTTGAACTGGAATTGGATATTCCTTATACAGTTAACCAAGTTCGATGTTCCTGGATTGTTCGGTTCGTCCTCATGACTGTGGTAGTGATAACGAATACTGATATAATCCTCAGAAACCATGTTTCAAGATAGCAACCCTTTTTGGTGGTGTAAAGGTAGGTTTCCATTTCCCTTCGCACACCAGATACTCAGCATTTTCTACAGATATCAATGTCTTTGCTGGTTGCTTGATCGGCGGTGGAACATCTATCAACGGAGCGTACGTGTTATACCTTGTGATTTCGAAGCTAACTTCTAATCATTCCATTGTCGATAGTCTCTATTGGTACCCTCCTGCATCCGACTTCTCGACTTCATCCGGTTGGCCTTCTTCTTGGACCAATCACGGACCTTATACCAGCAAAATGAAAGCGCGGCTTCCGAGCACGGATCATCCCTCGACCGATGGGAAACGGTACCTTATGCAGAGTGCAGACGTCGCAGCACAGTTACTGAAGGGTCAAGGTTACAGTCAAATAACTCTCAACGATAACCCTGACTACAAAGACCATGCATTCGGATACAGCGCTTACTCGGTATGCTTTGATTTGAGTTTATCTGAAAGCGACTTTAACGTGCATTATAGTTTTTAGATGGAAAGCGTGCAGGCCCCGTCGCGACCTATTTCCGAACCGCTAGGACGAGATCGAACTTCGTTTATAAGCAATATACCAACGTGTTAAATGTTGTACGTAACGGTGCTCAAATCACGGGCGTCAAGACGAACGACACATCCTTGGGCCTAGATGGTGTCGTCCCGTTAACGGCGAAAGGGCGTGTTATTCTCTCAGCAGGGTCTTTTGGCACTCCTCGGCTTCTGTTCCGCAGTGGTATAGGCCAGACGGATATGATAAATCTTGTCAAAGCAGACTCCTCTGCCGGACCTAATCTCCCTCCGCAAGCGCAATGGATTAATTCGCCAGTTGGATATAATGTATCTGACAATCCATCCATTAACGTAAGCATCAAATGCTTTTTCTCTTTATTTTATTCATTTGCTCAGTGAGTACCACTATCTTGTAGCTTGTTTTTACACATCCCTCCATCGATGCGTACGAGAATTGGGCTCAAGTTTGGTCTAGTCCTCGTGCAGTTGATTCTGCCCAGTATATTTCTTCGCGTTCTGGGGTATTCGCACAGGGTTCGCCAAGGTACGTAGCGAATTATTTTATATCTAGTTTGTGCATTTATGAAGGATCTCAGGCTGAACTTTTGGCGTGCTTACTCCGGGAGTGACAGCAAAACACGCTGGGTTCGCAGCACTAACTTCATTTCCAGTACTCTGCTTACCATCTGCTCAATAGCTACAAGGCACCGTTCGTCCCGGAGCAGCTTCTGTCACAACATCTTTCTCGTACAACGCCAGGTAATTGGATGGTCGATGCCTTCAAAGTGCCTTTGCTAAACTGATCTGGTTTTTGTAGTCAAATATTTACTATCACGACGTACTTGTGAGTCTGGCTCTCTTCTTCAATTGTTCATATTTCTGATTTGTTGGATTTGTTCTTAGGTCAACCGGCATCACATCGCGTGGCCGAATTGGGATCGATGCTGCATTGACAGCTCGCCCACTCATTGGGCCGTGGCTTGTTGACCCCGTAGACAAGGCGGTGTTGATTCAAGGCATTAATGATCTACTTTCAAATATCAACACTGGTGCGCTCTCCTCAAACAGTTGAATAGTCTGTCCCCTTCATGCGCTATTTCCAGTGCCCGGCCTAACACTAATTACCCCTGATAATACCACCACAATCACGAATTATGGTAAGGAAATTCACTGCAATTTTTATGAGTTGTATGCTTAAGCCTGTTGCAATAGTCAATAACTACGATCCTGTGAGCGTAAATCGAATGCATATTAATTATTTATTTAATCTAGCTAGGGCTCTTTAAACTCCAATCACTGGGTAGGATCTTGTATAATCGGAACTACTGCTGGAAAAGCTGTTGTTGACGAAAACACAAAAGTTTTCGGCACTAACAACTTATTTGTCGTTGACGTGAGTTACAATTTCTTCCCTAGGACTGATTAACTAATAAGCTCGTTTTTGACAGGCTTCTATCGTATGTCTTATCCCTTTCTTTTTTCGACAACTTATACAATTTCTGTTAGATTCCTTCCATGCCAATGGGAAACCCTCACGGGACTATCATGTCGATGGCGGAGCAGGCTTCTGTCAAGATTTTGGCTTTATCTGGAGGCCCTTGATGTCAATGAGGTAGGCTATCAGTAATTTTGTATGTTAGTTTCTCAACTTGAGCAACCAAGGAAACCGAGATTTTTTGGAAACCCTTTGGAGAGCTCAGAAGCAGAAATCTATAGATTATAAAATCTGTATCAATGAGTGACTTTAACCTCCTAATTTTCCATGTATCCATGTTTCCAGGTTTCCAGAAACCAGTGAAACCAGTGAAAACCCGCAAACTAATTCCCCACAATGCTAATGCTAGTATAAGACTCTTAACTACAACATCATTGCAGATTATGTCAGTGCTGGCAGCTGTGCTGTGCACGAAGTCTTGTGTGAATCTTGCAGTAGATAAATATTTTACTGTTCTGTAGATAATTATGTTTGTACCTTGAACTTACCCGCCAACACTTCACTTTAAATTGCAACGCAGTTCCTTGAGTCTGCAGAGTCTAATCACTTGCGCCGGGAGACATGCCTGAGCTCCCAACGAGGTTCTATCAGATCATCTATGAAATTGATTGAGTGATCATGAAGGATTCCTTCAAGGTTTCCAACTTCTGTGTCCCCGGCCCCCCCGCCGCCCGCGATTTTGAAGTTTGGTTATATTTTGTCTTATTTTCTCCGAGAGCTGCTGGCGCCTTTATGTTACAATTGAAAGATCTCGCGCTTGACACTTATCGCCCTGCAGCACCTCCATAGCCCATTCACACCCTTAGTCAACTACCGCTTTGCCTCCGTTATGGCAAGAATTTGATCGAACCGACAAACTGAGATTATCCTCCGAATGATTGTGACGGAAGATGCGGACACTTATCGGCTTCCATCATGCGCTATCGAACCGTCGTCTTGGGACAATCCATGTCGCGCCATGGTAGCAATCTGCGTTAGGTGGAAGCAATTGGCACCGACTATTCAATGTTTAAGGGCAAATTGCCGCTAGGAGGCACATCGAAGCGCCAGAATTCTGTGACAATGGACATGGAATTTCGACGCTATGCGCTGTTGACATCCTATTAATCCGATTCCTTGAAATACAATTTATTGGAGGAAAGCTTGAAACTCGAGCCCTGCCCGAGTACTTCCCGCATTTACCAAAATTTCAATCCTCGAAATGTCCACGAATTTCAGAATTAAGTCCAACATCATTTATATTCCACTCAGATCAGTGAATTATCCATGTCCTTCCTTTCCCCGATGTTTCTGAAATTGACATCGTTTCTTCCGTTTCAGCGTCGGTGAGTACTTTAATAATTATCTAGAAGAGCATGTCAACATTTTTTGATTATATGTCAGCTCTTGCACAAGCTATAGGAGGACCGTTCGTAAATCCAGATAACGGAATAACGTTTTTTGGATACACTGAGGCGGCTCATGGCGTTACATCCGGCTTCGTCTTTCCTCCACTAAGTACGACTGGCTCAAACCCTCATGACTTCATTGAAGAGATTGTTACTCCCATTTCTACTAAATGCACGCTATGCCACGTGAGTCCTTCCCATGGAATTTTTCAAAGGCAAAACTCATGCTACAGGATCACTTTCTAGACTCACTACGTTCAACCAACGTTCGCGTTTCTGTAAATGCTCTCCGATTTATAATATTCATGCATCAGATTTAATGCTATGACAGGACCAGCACTTACTGATCTCCTGTCTACAAAATTCAATGAAACACAGTGGAAATGGGTTTATCGCTCCCAAAACTGCATTAGTATGGAACATGCTAATTTCCAAGTTCATTAATTATCTGAACAATATTTAATAGTGTGGTTGACAAGTGCAGGTGCTTGCAGTATCCCTACTAATGGCTCTGGTGCACCGGCATGGGCATGGTCATCCATATTCATTGACACACCGGACGACGCTCAGAGTACCTTTCTGGCTCATAAGGATTGTGAGTTTTGGGTTGACTATTCATGATGTTCAAGGATGACATTTCTATGATTAGTTGGTTTCTTTGCTCGCAATTTCTCCCAGGCTCATGTTTCTTCTGCCACATACAGTGCCGGACGCTCAAAACCGACCTCCGGGGGTCCCGGATTTTTTAACTCAAACCTGCCTTTAAAATTTTACCCATTTTTCTCAAAACCTCTTAGGATAACACCGGATTGAGAAGAGCTTTCGAACCATCACAGCAGTTTGTCAAAATTCCAAGTTTGAAAAATCAGACATGTCCAAAAGTAGATTTAGACCCTTAATTTCCTTATTTAGACTATCTTAATTTGGAAATATCCCCGAATTATTAAAAATGTTAAGGTTCATCGTGATTCCTTGGCTGATTCGGCAGTGGTAACGATACTTGCAAATGGCATATTCAGCCTCTCAGGCATTGAGGCCCTTTCTAGGAATGGATATCAAGTCCTTCATGTTCTGGGTCTGATTCTTCATTGTTTGAGGCCTCGGAAGGTTCATAATGTGCAAGGCATACTAAGCGAATAATCAAAATTTGTTGATTTGAGCCACTTTACCCAGACAAACTTTTGATAATTTTACCTCAAAAGTAGATTTTGGTCACGTGACATAGGTATATTTCGGAGATTGCAGATTTATGATATTTGGACCCAGTTTCCCTCCAAAAGTGAAAAAATCATGTTCAAATTCGAAAAATTGGGCTCAGAAAACAGGGGTCAGGTTTATCTGTCTAACACTATACACAAATTGGGCAAATGGAGGAACTGGTGGTGGACCTGTTACAATGATGACGGCCACTACAACTGCTACTGGTCCAACAGTAACAGTATTTCAACACTATCTCTAAGCTCCATTCTTGCTGAACATTCTTTATTAGGCTACTCCTTATGATTGTACTCATGCTTGTCAAAAGTAACTGTGATATGGTGTTTGCCCACAAGAACATCTTTCTGGAAAAATTCTTCCAGTATGATCTAGAGTACATTATCCAGTATATCATGTACAACATTTCAGAACATTTCGATGACACCTCCCTCTGGAATTATCAGATTAAGGGATCCAGGAGGAGGAAGATTTTTCAGGAAATTTTTATCAGGACTTGATATTTTTGGAAGACGTAGA
>JASFDD010000442.1:0-16966 GCA_036937055.1 Nidula microcarpa | reverse complement strand
GGAAACCAGGACCCCCAAAACTCTCTCCATATCTATGTGCTAGGTCCAGATAAATTCTTCACTCTAAGATGCAAAGGTAAGTATCCTCTAATCTGGGATTGCTCTATTTAGCAACCCTGGTCTCAGTCAGACATCTCCTTAAACAAGCACCCAACAAATATTTGAAAGATTTAGGGGGGTTCCGTCTGGAAGGTGCTCTGGCTGTGATCCCAGTTGACTACTTGCTTATATATGTGGGCTGCTGCATGGGTGCACACTGTCACACTCCTTGCTTCTGCCCCTGCCATCATTTACATAGTAAGAAACCACTTTCACACACTTTTCCTGGAACTTCAAAGTCATTCAATTAGCTTATGGTGCTGGCAGCAGTGTAGCAGCATAACAACAATACTTATAAAAGACACTCTTTTTGTTTAAGTTGATCTCTTTTTGCTGTGCACTTGGTGGGTGGGATGACAATGCCAAGTGGCCACTTCAGGCTCAACAAAGAACAGATTGATCTCAAACTGCCAAGGCAAGTTTGTGAAGGACTGGTTGAGCCTATTGAGTTCTCAGTGCACTGTGCTGCACACTCATGGTAGATATTCCTCCAATCCTGGGGGCAATGGTATGTCCAGAACATAGATATATTGTTGGCAACATAGCCAGTAGACAGGTGCTGTTTTAGTGTTGCAATGAGCATGAGCATTGCACACCACACAAAACTTGGATCCAAGCCTCATGAGTGTGGTGATATGACTTCCTTTCCATGTGGCAGATCACATCACTTATTGTTCACAGCAGGGATATCTCAGTTGTTTGGCCAGAGGAGAAACCAGGTTGCTGAATAAGAGAAACAAATTGATGAGGGGTTTCTCACTGAGGCTGAGATTGCTAAATATAATCATTCTCCAATCCAGATAAGAAGCTGCAATAAAAAATGGATCTGACACTCATCATCCAGATAAAACTCACATCCTTCAGAAGGCCTGGTCCATCATCTGATAAGATTCAAAGTAGCCTTGAGCACCAGTAGGCCTCATTAGCATGTTTTTTAAGGCCTGAGAACACCTGATTTCAACTGGAATTCCACCAGTTATACAGATCTGAGATGGTATACGGATTATGCTCTTGAACACCAACAAAATCATATAGAGTCTCAAAAACTGGTGATCTGATAGACAAGATTAGTACCTTTTGGATAAACACAAGAATGCACTGAAATATCATGAGATGCCCAACATATGCCAACTACTCCCACTTGAGTTTTATGTGCAGCAATACAGAGTTTGATATTGCATGCCGACGAGGCAATGTAGCCTTTCCTTAAGGCAGCCCTGGCTCAGAGGCCTCAGTATTTCACTTCTAGGAAGACCAAGAATACTGAAATTCATCTGGTATAGCCAGAGTATAGTCTACCACTCCGCATAGTGTTGATATGTGCTTGCAGACAGATTCTGTTCCCGCAAGTAACAAAAGCACAGAGTCTCTTGAAGTCTGGGTTAATGATAGATTGCATTAGTGTGCTGCTGACAAGCTCAAACAATTGCCAACAGACCCAGAATTACATGAAATCTGTATATATGACATGCAAAAATACACTATACAGTGAAAAACTGGTATCTTTATCACAGACCAATGAATGAATATAGTTTCTAGTAAATTGAAGTCCTGATAGCTCCACTGAATGTGTTTCTATCAAGTCTAATAACATATATATTCACCTAGAATTGTCCGAGTGCCATCTACTGGTCCTGCTGGTGCAAGTGTATGCAGGCATACAGATTTTGGTCTTTCAGGCCAACGGCACAACTGAGGGTCACAAATCGGGGATGGTGATAGAGTGTATTGGTGCATTTCCTACAAGCCCAAGACCAAATTGAGAAATCTAGCATTGGCAAAGATCTGCTTCCATCACATTTTGGTACATACTGTATGGTAAAATACTAATGTTTATAGAGTTTGAACTGTTAGTGCTTGAATTATCAGAGCACATCCATTGATCTCCTACTACAGGTATGTAAGATCCTCTGGTTCTCAAAGAGCATGCCATTCAACAAATGATGGGTATTCAAGGTCTCAGTCCATTAATCAAGTAGGGTATACTGTATGAACTATTGTGTAATAAGTAGTATGGAAATACACTACATTGCACATATGGAAACCCACTAATATGGCTTAAGACATCTCACTATGCAATACAAGAGAGTCCTTGAAATATGACCAGTGGTGAGATTTTCACCACTAATCCATACAAGGAATGTACATACTTATTTTACAGGTGAGATTCCCACTACTGAAGGGGGAATACCCTCTCCAGGCTTTCTTGTGGTTATATCAACACCATTCAAAGATATATTCTGAGTGGTGGAATTCATACCACTTACAATATTCTCCACAGGTGGTCATATTCTCACCACTAGGGCACAGAACAATGGGTTACACATATTGCATCATTCAAAAATATATGTGGGCAGTGCAATTTGTACCACCTGCCTGGGCTGAGCATTCAGGATATGAAATACCTTCCCCAGACCTGCCTGTGGTTAAATAAAAACCACTCAAAGATATAGTCTGAGTGGTGGAATTTATGCCACATATAATTTTATTTATGGGTGGTCATATTCTCACCACTAGAAGATATATTCTTGGTGGTTGAGTTTATTACACACATAATTTTATCCATGGATGGTCATATTCTCACCACTCAAAGATATATTCTGAGTGGGGGAATCTATACCACATATAATTTTGTCTATGGGCAGTCATATTCTCACCACTCAAAGATATATTCTAAGTAGTGGAATTTATATATGATTATATATATGGGTGGTCATATTTCACCACTCAAAGATTTTTTCCGAGTGGTGGAATTTATACCACATATGACTTTCTCTTTGGGTGGTCATATTTTCACCACTTGAAGATATATTCCAAATGGTGGAATCTATACCACATATAATTTTATCTATGGATGGTCATATTCTCACCACTTGAAGATATATTTCCAGTGGTGGAATTTGTATGACATATAATTTTATCTATGGATGGTCATATGCTCACCACTTGAAGATATATTTCCAGTGGTGGAATTTGTACCACATATAATTTTATCTATGGGTGGTCATATTCTCACCACTTGAAGATATATTCCAAGTGGTGGAATTTATACCACATATGATTTTATCTATGGGTGGTCATATTTTCACCACTCGAAGATTTATTCTGAGTGGTGAAATGTATACCACATATGATTTTATCTATGGGTGGTCATATTTTCACCACTCAAAGAGATATTCCCAGTGGTGGAATTCATACCACATATAATTTTATCTATGGGTTGTCATATTCTCACCACTCAAAGATTTATTCTGAGTGGTAGAATGTATACCACATATGATTTTATCTATGGGTTTATATATGCTGACCACTCAAACATATATTCCAATTCCGAGTGGTTGAATTTACACCACTCACTGCTTTTCATGAGTAATCATATTCTCACCACTCAAGCACAGAGTGATTGGTGGTGCAGAATGCATCATACAAAAAGTATATGCAAGTGGCAAAATTCTCACTACTTGAATATATATTTCATTTGTGGAATTTATACCACTCAGGCATGGAAATTTGGGTGGTCCAGAATGCACCATTCAGAAGATAAGTTCAAGTGGTGAAATTTGTGCCACTCCCATTCGAAACATATGTGAGTGGTAAAATTTGCGCTACTCAAAACTACATTTTCAGCAGTGGAATTCATACCTCTCACCTTTTTCTGCACAAGTAAGCATATATTCTCAGTGGTTCAAGTAATACCACCCACTGTTTTATGTACAAGTAGTTATATATGTACCACTCAAGTGCAGAATGCTGGGTAGTGCAGAATGCACCATTCAAAACACATGTTCCAGTGGCAAAAACTGAACCACTCACCCAGGGTGAGCCTGCAACACATTTATTTGTGCAAAATACATTCAATTTGCTTTTTCAGCAAGTACAAATAGGAAACAAGGTAAACTTTCAAATAACATAGGTGCAGGCCAGAACATAGGTGCTGCCCTATGTTGCTACTAAAAAATCACCAGATCTAGGTTTGTGCAGACTATGAGCCCACCTTTTTTGTGCCTCATATGAAGCTCGAGGATGAACCAAGGTTTGTCAGCATTAGTTGTTTGATCCAAGGCATAAAAGTGCTTAACTTTTCTTTGGTACCTCCCATGCTTTTTGCCTCTGCTCCCTGAATCCATCCCTTGTGTTTATGCACTTTGTAGAACATGGGAACTGTGTTCATGTCATCCATTAGCAGGACCTCCCCACTGCACTGTATATACTGAGACACTTGAATGGCTTTAAACAATAACATCACTTACAGTGTATTGTTTGTCTCACACTGTGCCTTCTTCTTGTTCATGGCTGATTATTAATAGTGCAGAGAGAGTGTTGAGGGTGTAGCTGTGTTGTGGGTTGAAGGAAAACTGCAGGTTTTAATGATGACTTAATGTTTCTCACACTCTCAAGGTTTCTTGCATACTAATCAATTGTATATTTTGTATGTAATACAGTGCATTTGTGTACACCTCTCCTCTTTTCTGAAAATACAAAATAAATGATTTGAACACTCTCAAAGCTCTTGTTTCATGTGGCATAGTATGCAATTTCACTGCACAATGTGGCGGATGGTTGGCAAGAGTATGAATGCTAAATTTATCTGTGGTTTCCCATGTGTTTGTATAATGCCCTTCATCAGCTCCGATCCCCTGTACATTGGATTCCCAGATGTGACCATCATATTCTTCCACAGGTAGAAATTGAGTAATATCAAATCCTCATTGCAGCCACAGTGCCAAAGAGTGCTTGAGATCTGAGGAGGCATCTCTTTTGCACCCTTCATCTTGGTGACCAGTAGATATGCTATGCCCATGACCAAGTTGGAGCCATCTACACCATCAATATGTGCAGGCTGATAATGTGCTGTCCAATGGTGCTTCTGGTGATAACAGCATATGAACCTATCTTCTCTTGACAAAAATATGTGCTGTGCTAGTTCTCTTGAGATAAAAGCAGCCTCTGGATAGAGTGGCTAGATCAAGCAAATATTCCTCCAAATAGAATGATTCATTTGGACACCCAAATCCACAAAATTTTGCACCACCTTTTTTGCAGCCCCTATTGATTTTATCAGCATTGCGTCTCATCTTCGAGAAAAATACTCACTTTGCATTGAATGCCTGTCACTTTCTGACATATCCATCCAGGACTGGTATGTCCCATTTTGCATGTCCTTGAGGCTTCCTCCCACTCTTTTCTTGTTGAGCAAGCATGTGAGTGAGTGCCTTATCTGGACCAATGTTTCACCAGGAGCCAGCTCCTGACAACCCATAGCTACTTCAATTTTCCTTAGAGTGTCCATGTCCTTGTTTGCAGCCTCCTCCTTGCAATGCTTCAGGGTGTGCACATCTCTCAGCTGATCCTCCACATCCTTGATCTTGGCATTCAAATCACCTATGCTACTCACTGCCCTAGAAAGATCATCCATCGTGTTCAGACAGTCACAGTACCCTGCATATATGGTAGCCATGCTCTTCCTCAAAGTTCCCAGCTTGCTCTTGTAGCATGTTATGTCCTCTATACAATCACCCAGTACCTCTGCCCTTCTAAGCTGGCACTCCAGGATCTCTAGCTGCCATGCCTCATAAGGCCCATGGTCCCTGAGGTTGTTGTCGCCTTCATTGTCACCTTCATTGTCTCTATTGTCATCATCCCCATCATTGTTGCCATTGTCATTGTCTTTGTCACTCTTGACAATATTCTTCTTTACCTTCTTTACCTTCTTCCTTCCTTTTCTCCTACCAGCAACTCGTTTCTTATTTCCGTTATCCCTGGGTGCAATGGTTTGTGCAATTCAGAACTGCTCTCTATTCATCCATTGTCAGTTGTGTAACCAGAAATAATATTATGTCCTAATTATTGTTGAAAACTCCTTGCATGCCTAGTGTTTCTGTCAGCATATTCTGCAATGCAGTGCCACCTAGCACCATTCAAATGTGAGATACAATATCATTTGAAATGTGTCCAACTGACCAATGTTGACATGGTGATTGCCAACACTACATGTCTGTGACCTGCCACCTTGGTCCTTGTTTATATCTTATATTTATCATCAGCATTGTAATGCAAATGGACAAGCTGCCTACTATTTATCTCCCTTCTCTTGCTGTTGCCTCTCCCTTTTTCCCATGTGAAGAAATCTGCTGCAAGCACGTTAATTTACGAGATGAATGTGAGATTGAGTATGCTACCTGAACTGGTGTCCATATTGTCCTGATCTATCTGTACTTGTATTGTATAATCCCCACCCAGACCATGAATAGTAATCTTATCTATTAGAAGTTTGATTAAGTAATAATTTTTGAAGAAAAGAGTTTGCTTACCATGTACATTGCCCAACATGCTATCCATATCTGCCCTTGGCTTCTCATCTAGCTCCTTATTGTCATCTTCCTCAGTTCCATTCTCTCCTCTGTCAACTCATGCTCTCCCTCAGGTACCAATTGCTTGGCATCTGATGAGGGAGTTGGAATGGCTCTAGGATCAATCAGAACAGGGACCAAAGGGACTTGAATAGTCTGAGAAAGAACCTTTGGAATGAGAGCCAGAAGGGCATCAGAAACTTTCTCTGGTGGGGAAGCTGTTGGAAGAGAAAGAGTTGGAGAAGGGACCTGAGAAGATGTCTCGATCGATATCTTGAGTACTTCACTGCCAGGTGCACCTACTCAGTATAATTAGTGACCATAAAAGTAAAATCCGAACAGGTACATACCAGGTGTACTGTCCTGGTCTTCAGTTATATCCTTCTTAAGGTCCAAGCTTTTCTTGTGTTCTTTGCCACAAGATGCATCTAAACTGTAGTTAGCAAGCATAAAAAGACGTCTAATAGATAATACATACTGAGTGTGTTAGCATCACCTTTCTTCATGCCCATCTCAGCCTCTAGCTTCTCTAGCTTTTCTGCAGCTTGATTGCATAGCCCTTTTATTCTGTTGACATTTTCTGAGAAGATTTCAAGACAGTTATGTAGCAAAAGAAGAGCAATATAACTGACCTGTGGACTTCCCCTCATATATTGCTTTGTCCAGCTGAGTAGTCACATTTTTCAACCATTTTTGCGCATTCTTGTGGGCAACTTGATTGTCTTCAACATCCAAATTTTAGTAATCTCAAAATACTGCTCAAATAAAGGACCACTCACTGATATTTTGTGACATATCAGCACCTGGTAGATTCTCTAATAACTAGGTATAGGTGACAAACTATGTCTGCAAGAAATGGAACTCACTGGATGGATATTGCAGTGCAATTTTTCTGGGAACAGAAGCTTGAGTGGAAACAGAATAAGTTGTGCATTTCTCAACTGTTCAAGTTTCTGGCCATCTGAGGGGCATATGCTCTCTCTGGTCTACCCAACTTTCTGGAACCATCTGATGCAAAGTGAATTCCATGGAATTATTGGACAATAAATTTCTGACTTAATCTCACTCTTATTCCAGTTTGATTCCATATATCTCTTGCTAGACTCTATATTCAGGCTATCTGAGGACCATGTGCTCTCTCCAGTCTGCCTGATTTTCTGAAACCATCTGATATAAAGTTAATTCCATGGAATTATCAGACAATAGAATCCTGACTTACATCTTGTCCTTATTCCGGTTTGATTCCATATCCATCCTGCTAGACTCTGTGTTTAGGCCATCCAAGGGGCATGTGCTCTCTCCGATCTACCCGATTTTCTGGAATCATCTGATACAAAGTCATTTCCATGGAATTATCAGACAATGGATGTCTGACTTACATCTCTTATTCCAGTTTGATTCCATATCTCTCTTGCTGAACTCTGTATTCTGGCCATCCAAGATGCATGCACTCTCTCCAGTCTACCCAATTTTTTGGAACCATCTGATACAAATTTAATTCCATGGAATTATCAGACAAGGGATTTCTGACTTACATCTCATCCTTATTCCAGTTCAATTCCATATCTCTCCCACTCGACTCTGTATTCAGGCCATCCAAGGGGCATGTGCTCTCTCTGGTCTACCTGATTTTTTGGAACCATCTGATACAAAGTCACTTCCATGGAATTATCAGACAGTAGATTTCTGACTTACATCTTGTCGTTATTCCAATTCAATTCAATATCTCTCCCACTAGACTCTATATTCAGGCCATTGATGGAACATGTGCTCTCTCTGATCTACCTGATTTTCTGGAACCATCTGATGCAAAGTCATTTCCATGGAATTATTGGACAGTGGATTTCTGACTTACATCTTGTCCATATTCCAGGTCAATTCAATATCTCTCCCACTAGACTCTATATTCAGGCTATCCAAGGAGCATGTGCTCTCTCCGGTCTGCCCAATTTTCTGGAACCATCTGATACAAAGTCAATTCCATGGAATTATCAGACATGGATATCTCACTTACATCTTGTCCTTATTTCAGTTCAATTCCATATCTCTCATGCTAGACTCTATATGGTACCAGATCGGATATTTAACAGCAAGATCCCAGGTGACCAATGGATTTCTTGGAATCACACAAAATGTCCTATGATGCTGCAAACATCAAAATATTGCTATTTTGAGGAAGGAAGCATGTCGCTTACACTTGACTAGCATCACATAGGTTTAGAAACTGGTGTTTTGAACTATGTGGGAGGTAGGCAACCCTTTTCTAGATGCCAAAGCTAAACAGTGTTTGGAGCTCCCTAGATTTTCTGGGGTCTTCAGGATGTCATCATTTTGCCTAGTGTCCCTCACTAAAGGTGCTGTGGAGCTCTTTAGAAAATAATAACCATTATGAGAAGTCACTAGTCACCCAGTGTCAGACAGACTGTTGGTTGTCATTGCCCTGATCATAAAAAAAGATTCCATCAGAAAAGAGCAAGAATGTGCCATCTTCTCTTCATAAATCAATAAACTCGGAAATGATAGACATTTCATTCCCGGTATGCTGAAAATCATTCACATTGAGAGCCAGATGGTACATAGCATGATTCTCCACATCAGTGCAAGGCAGATTTTATGACACACATGGCAAAATCTTCATGTGCACCACAACTGCTAAGTCATCCAGCTGTGAATGGAAACTCATCTGTCTCAATTCTCATGGGATGGTCTGGTTAGGGCTTGTTTGGAACCATGGCTGAAGCTGTGTGGACTCCATATCACAAGTGGGAAGTCATCCATTTGTTTTGGCATGGTGTCTTACACCGATCAAACTAAGATGACTTGCTGGCCTAGAGATGATTTCCAGGCCAGAGCAATGTAATCATTCAATTGACTTGAGGAGTGTCTTATATTAATATATTCCAGTATACTTTGTATGTATATTCTGGGTATTAAAAATTCAATTAATATGGAGGTAACCTGTGGTATTCGAGTAAAGTATTCTGATTTAATTTCTAATGAAATGATCATGTTCACATATTAAATGCTGTACTCAGGAAATGTTTCCAGTGATTCAAACCCACCAGAACACATAGGAGCCACTGAACACAGGAAACAGGAATTCTCTCAAACTTCATTACAATAGCCAGGTTCAGTGAGCAACAACTTTGCACACAGTCATCTATCTTAATTTGCATATTTCATATCTTTTTCCACAAAGCATCAATTCCTTCATATTTTTCTCCATTGAATGCTGCGCATTTTATAGTATCCAGTTAAGTCCTCAATGTCTTCTCAACATAATTTAATGGCTTTCCAGCATTGAATCTTTCATGTTTCTAACTGCAGTATCCATCTCAATTTATACATCTTATATCTTTTTCTACAAAGCCCCAATTCCTTAGATTTTTTCCATTACATGCTGCGCATTTTATAGTATCTGAACCTGTCCTCAATGTCTTCCCAAGATGATGTCAAGACTTTTTGACATTGAATCTTCTGTTTCTAACCATGTTATCCATCTCAATTTGCATATCTTGTATACTTTTCCACAAAGCATGGGTTTCTTTGCTTTTTTGTTCATTATATGCAGCATATTTTCCAGTATCCAAATGCATCATCAAGATTTCTGCAAGATAATTTATCAACTTTCCTATAATAAACCTTCTACATTTCTAACCACTGTACACATCACACTTTACATATGTGATATTTTCTGCCAGAAACAATTGCTTAGCTTTTTTCATTGCATGCTGATTATTTTATAGTGTACACAATTGTCCTTGATAAAATCTCACAGTAGTTTAGCAGGTTTGTTGCAATGAATTAACTTTGTTTCCAGTTGCCACTGAAAGTGTACTTAATTTCCTCTCAAGGCAATATAATTACTTCTTCATATCCACTCTTCCAATTTATAATCTCTGTAAACATCTCAATTTGCATATATCATATCTATTTCCACAATGTGACAGTTCTTTATATTTTTTCTCCATTGCATACTGCGCATTTCTTAGTATCTAAATATGTCCTCAATGTTTTCTCAAAGTGATTTAATGGCTTTGTGGTATTGAATCCTCCCTGTTTCTAACCACAGTATCCATCTCAATTTACATTTCTTATATCTTTTCCTAAAACACACCCATTTCTTAGTTTTTTTCTTTGTTGCATGCCACTTATTTTCTAGTGTTCAAACATGTATTTTATCTTTCCTCAAAGTCATGTATCAACTTCCCTGTAATGAATCTTCCATGTTTCTAACAGCTCTATCCATCTCAATTTGTGTATCTCATATCTTTTCCTCAAAGCCCCATTTCCTTAAGCATTTCTTGAATGATAAACCACACATTTTTCAGCATCCAAATATGTCCTCAGTTCTTTATCAAAACAATTCAACAGGATATATGTGTGGAATTTTCCATGTTTTGAATTGGTACACATTAAAATCTCAATCTTCATGTTGTCATATAAAATACCACAATCTCTTAATAGTTTTATCATACACTGCACATTTCTTTGAATAAAAATGTTTTTAATATTGTACCTAAAGCTGTGCTTGTACCTTTTTACATTGAAACTCTTGTGGTTTTAACTGCTATTATACACATATATCAAATCTGCTCTGTTTGTCTGGCATTAGAAACACACTAATATAAGGTACAGACTGGGTGAGAAGGATACATATAAACTTTGATAATTATATGGGCTTACATGGAACCACCAATCTGAGTACAGGCAAGGGGCACTTGAAAAAAAGAGCACAGCCATTATATTAGTCACCCTATTTATTTATTTAAGTTGAATCTTCATCTGTAAAATACTCCACAAAGAACAATTTAAGAAATATGCTGGGATGGAGAGGTTGAACAGCAAGCCATAGCATTCCCAATTAGTATTGAAGTGATGGATTATTTTGGAGCTCCACATCCACGGTGGGAAAGCTAGAGAATCAGCATTGTCTGGTAGCTTTTGAAACCAACAAACAAAAGTCATCAACTCAATCTTACAATCGCACTTTTAATATATATGATGTGGTTTCATGTTAACAAAATTGCATAGGTGCTTTTAGAAATATTTTCTCAACTGTAGATACCATAATTGTACTCACATGTCAAATTTTGTGTGAGATAATAATGGTGGAAACATTTCTGCTGTCTGAATGTAAATTACATGCTCAAGGTCGATATCTGTAAGTAATTGGCAACAAGCTCTACTCTACATTAAACTGAACCAAAAATTGCAGAGTCCAAGAAGATCAGGTCAATTATTCCTGTCATAGTTGATGGCATCTCACTTCCACTGGTCCTCTAGACATGGATTTGATACCCACTGTTATTTGAAGGACTTTTGATGCTTTTGGAACAATAAACCTGGGTGTGTATAATTACTAAGCAGTTCCACTGCTATGGCTGGCTAGGGTCATGAAACATTACTACCAGTTGGTTTGCATTCTGACTTCGACATTCCTGATGTGCTGAATAATCCAGGGCAAGATGATAGGAGTCAAGGTGTGTGCCATCTTTGAATGCTCTCAAAATCATCACTGATCTATATCTGATCTACTCTCCCTCATACATGTGCTCAAAATTCCGCCATTCCTGTTTGATAATATCATACCACTGTAAACACCCTCTCAGATTCTGACCTTCAATGATTTTGGCAAAAACCATGAGCATGCTGAACAATTAAGCAATAACACAAAGATACCCTCAATCAGCTGCACAAAGAAGACACTAGGGAATAAATGTACAGGACATGGGATGTACCTTTACAATTTCATGACAAAATTAAACCTTTATTGTGTAGTTGAAAATGGAATTATTCTCCCATAGATTAAAATTAGGGGGATCAGAAGTTTGCTCAGGATTCTCAGTAAACATTCAATCAGGATTAGGATGAGGGAGGCTGATAAAAACCACTGTAAAATACGGAATTTAGATTTAATCTTGCAATCAAATAAAATAAGGAACTACTGGCAAATAGATGGGAGTAGGGATGAGCAGATATCTTGATATGGGTAATGAAAAATGAAGCATATGATTCAAGTACTACATTTTTGTACCAGTGAGGACCACATGGAGTAAATTTCAGTTCATTTAGGCCACAGCCTTCTGTGAAGGACACTTCTGATTGCACAGAGGGGATCAAATGCACATCATTGATTGATACCATTATTTAAAAATATCAGCTATTGTCTGGGCAACCAACTACAAGTGCATTGCTGCGATCTTGCAAAGGAGTTCCTCCTTTTCTACCTGTTCCTGAGCCAGCTGAGCATTGACATCAGCAAGTTGATTGCTGGTATCAGATAACTGGGTTGAGAGGTCAGCATTCATCTTAGCTAGTTCCTTAGCTTGGTATTTTGTTGTATTGATGACAGTGGTAAAGAGCTGGTTCATCTGAGTGAACAGCTCATCCATTTCATCACCAGCATCATGATAGAGACAAGGGATAGCATAATGCACAAAGTCATCATGGGCCTGGGAATGCTGGCTTGCAACAACTATCCAGCAGCTGGTCTCTGAGGCTAGCCTTTCCACCTTAATTGGGCAATTAGCATCAGGCATGCAATCAAAATAAAATTACCACACTCACATCTGTGATGATATCATTTGTCTGACGGTGCCAATGTGCAGTTGCTTCTTGCTGGCACTCAATAGCTGGATGCAACTTCTCAACCAGATAATTTCTGGTGAAGACATAATGACAGGGGATAATCTTATAGATAAAAATGTCTTACCATGTGGACAATCACCCTTGTATGCACCTTGAACCATACCATAGTAAGGATTTTGTTTGTTTGGCTTGGGACAATAATGATAGATATATTTTCCATTATTGAAAAGTTGAGAAGCAGAAATGGGCAAAGAAGGCTGTTGTGTTGTAATAGTTAAGGAAGGGTGGAAAATGGATTGTCATCCATCATAGAGGAGCTGGACCATGATGGCAGTGAGCTATGAAATTCTGGACCAGTTGGCACACTCCCATGTATGCCAGTGGACAACAGGTGATTTGCAACCAGAGTAGCAGGACCAGGCTGCAAGCAAAATTAGAATTAGTAAATATTAGAATTGCATAACATACATTAGTGGTTGTTGGCAGCACTGAGACCAAAACAGCCAAGTCAGTGGGTGGCAGTGCTGATGCGAGTGGTGCAGAGATTAGCAGTGCAGAGGGTGACAGCACAGAAGATGAAGCAGTAGTGGATACCTGGTACTCGATTAAGAAGATAGATGTGGTGACAGAATATCAAAGAAATACTTACAGATCCTTGAACCTTGGCCAAAATTTTCTGGCCAGTTTTTGTGCATGCACATTCTCCAATGAAAGGTCAATCAGGACAGGTTCTACACCGCTTACAAGCTCAGTGTACAGGTTTTGAGGTGGCAGGTGACTTGGACTTGGGGCTTGAATTCAACTTCTTCTTGGGGGAAGAAGTTGTGAGAGCCTTCCATGATGCCCTTCAACCCATGGGTACCAGATCTTGGGGAAGGGAATAATGATGTTGTAGGACATCTATCAATTTAAATACAGATTGGGAGGGGACTATCCACATTTGCACCTACAGAGCCCTTGGAATGATGGAATTGTGATGTGAGACGCGATGAGGGATCATGATAAAGATGAGCATGTGGATGACAACGACACTTTATGACACAGTTTGAAAGAATCAATTTGAAAGGAACTGAGTGCAAAGCTGACTTGGCATCCAACCCAAAACACTAAATTTCCCAACTTTTGTGCCACACTTTCTGTACAAATCACTTCCAACCCTAGCATGAGCAATGAACCTTAACAATAATGGAGTCAAAATTATCAAGCACCCTAGGCCTCCTCTGCTGCCTGTTAAGAGAATTATACATGCACATTCTACAGATGATGAAGGGGCTTATGGGATCAGACATGTATGAGTGAAGCAAGCAGAACAGGTGGATGTTGCAGGTTATGAGAAGCACAGCAGTATAAAAATCCATAGTCCCCATAAGAATCTAGAAAGGAGGATAAGGAGAAAAGGAAGAGAAGGGGCATGAATGTGAGAAGTAGATCAGAGGAGGGCAAGGTTCTTACAAAGCCTGGGGAATCTCAATTGGATAGCAACATGGATATTGGGGTGCTAGACATTGCAAACCTGGATGGTGGCCAATTTTTCGAGGCACATGTGAGCTGTGACAATGTCATGGGTGAGCTCGGAATTCAAGACAAAGGAGAAGAGGAAAATATTTCCTCTTCTTGGGAGCGATCCTATGAGGCCTTTGTAGAAGGTGTGTTCTGAGAGTATGTGACTTTCAAGGAAGTTTGACCTTTGCTTTTTGTGGCAATGAGTTAGGACTTTAATCAAGACAGGGCCAATGTGAGTAAGACAATAAAATGTCCTGCATACATCAAGTTCTGATTTCAAACTAGTGGAAGTGGTATCATAGTCACCTAACACTCAATGCATTCCAAACAAAGGCGGTGTGCATGTGTCCTGAATACTCCCAAGCAAGTAGATGCATTCATTCGCATTTCTTGGAGGAGTTTCATATGGAAAAGTTTCCTAGGGATGAGTTTATGTGGCCAGGAATAATAGGTGGGATTCACATCTTAAAGATTAAGATGTAAATGCATGCTTACAATAGCAGATGAGAAGACATTTGGTGAGATGGCATTGTTCTAGAGACACCAAGGAAGCCTGGAGGGGTTATGGAGCAATGTTATGTCAGTTGCAGGCTCCGGACTTGATAAGTCGCTCAAGAGGATGGCAGTTGTGATACATGTGGGCACTGATGATGGTGGAGGGACCTGGACATGTAGTTGCAACCTTGGAAAGGGCACCTTTCAGTGCAATCACAAAACCACAGCTGCCCATGAATTGCAGAGGACACTAACTGGAAATCCAAGAGCACGTGATGAAAACATCCAGAATCAACTGTTGATGAATGGAGGAGGTAAGTGCAAGCATAACATTGCTGTGGTAGAGGCTGACATATGAGATTAGCCCAGATAAAGGGCTGCACAGCAGTGGCTGAGACTTCTGTTTCATACATAAAGCGCCTTCCACCTGCATGGGCTAGGATCAAGGCAGATCTCGCAGACATGTATCCTTAGCTGAAAAACTTTGAAGGACTCATGTTCGAGTTGAAATGCTCCTCGTCTTGCTGCTGTTGCCCTGACAGAACCCTCTTTAACAATACAAGTGGGTTCAAGACAATTTCATGCACAATATTCACAATGATTGGGCAGCAGCAGGCTGAGATACAAGTGCAGTTGTGCTCAACATGCAAGCATTGTTTCATAGGACCTGATTTCATCAAGTATGGCCTGTTCAACTATAACAACACAATCTTATTCACTCACAAGCTTTTAAATCACTACATCTCCTGCTATACCACATCTGAGACCCCATTTCATGCCTTCAATGAGGCAATGACATGGACATATTTTAACTATGGATCAGAAAAATTTATTGATGATGACAGCTTCCGAGAAATTTGGTTCCAGTATGTCAAAATATTGCATCTTGACTGTGATATGACATGCCCCAAGTGTGGCAATGAGCCTGAGGATGTGATCTGGGATGGCGTTACATGCAGATTCAGTCAGAAGAACCTATCAGAGTCAATGGACCCACCTACAACAGTTGACAAGGATTCCATTTCAAGAAATTGTGCCTATATATCCAGCCAGCAGTGCATCTCTGATCAGAAATTTCGTGCTCTAGTGTGAAAGATTCTTACCAGCCCATCATTAGCAGCCAAAAAGGGAACAACTTCTAGCAGGAGAGATTTGAGTGGGGAGAACGACACTGGAACAATAGAGATAGTGGAGGAACCAGATGCCGAAGATGGGGATGATAGTGAAGAAGAATTCAACTGTGGAGGAAAGTCAAAGGCAGGGGAGAAGATGCTGCAGAAAATGGAAGATAGAATAATGGCAATTGAAGAAGCAGTGAAAGGGCTAACTGCAGTGGAACCTGCTCTGGGAAGGCTATTTGAGACATACTGTGGGTATACAGCAATGAATGGTGGCAAGAAGGTTCCTGAAGCATTTACATGACTATTCAAACAGGTGAGTGCAGTCAAAAGTATTTCTATTAAAGTTAAAATTTACTGCTGTACCTCGATTTGTGCTGAAGAGTCTGTGGTACAGATGATTACAAGGGCTACCTTGCAGGGGCTGAAAGAATTCAACAACTCAGCACTCAGCCGAGAGAGTGTAGCCAGGCTAGTGGACATCCCAGCAATCCACCAAGCAGTAGCCTATGAATTTGTGCTCTCCAGCAGGTTAGCAAAGACCTCAAGACAGTCTGCAAATGGATTGAGGCTGTCATATCCATGAATCTCTTCTGACACTTTCTGACACTCCAAATCATCTTCCGATATACTTCTGACTATTTCCGCCTGTTTCCATTCTCGCTTATCTCTGAACTATTGTCTCAATCCTATCACTTATATTTATACAATACCGTTACTATGAACACTTCCACTCAGATATGTTTCCGCTTCTGCTTCCACTACTTTTATTATATGTCAAGGACTCTTATTATTCCTCATCTCCATAGT
>JASFDD010000441.1:0-17045 GCA_036937055.1 Nidula microcarpa | reverse complement strand
AGAAGATGGTGAATACGACACCAAGACTTAGCAGCGCGAGAGCACCTGTCGCTGCGCCTACGATAGCTCCGACATTTGTTTTCTGCCCTATCGCGGAGCCGGAAGATCCGGAACTGGAGCTGGAGGGAGCCGAGGAGGAGGGAGCCAAGGAGGAGGGAGCCAAGGAGGAGGGAGCCGAGGAGGAGGTCGAAGTCGAAGCACCTGGTGGGGTGGATGCATTTGTGACTAAAATATAATCGAGAGCGAGGGGAGTGTACGATTGGGTTCCCTGGTGGGTGACTACGATGGTGTGCGGGCCGGGTGTGAGGTCCGGTGTTGTGAAGAACACTTGATTGTATACGGAGTTCACGGCATTAGCGGGAAGACCACTGAGGTGGAACTGGTTTGATGATGCTCCGTCGATGGAATAAGATGCGGTGGTGGAGTTGCGCGGAAGTTCGACCGGGATGAAGGCGTACCGTCGATGGAATAAGATGCGGTGGTGGAGTTGCGCGGAAGTTCGACCGGGATGAAGGCGTACCAGCTGAGGGATTTGCCTGTTCGATGTGAATGAGAACAAATATTTTGGTATTAAGAATGGACCGGCATACCAATGAAACTCAAAGACATCGTCGCCCCATGCTTCTGCGTCATGTTCGCAGTCCCGCCCAGTGACGTCCATCCTACAAATTGGATACCTGGATCGCTGTTATCGATGAAGATTATCTCGTTATCGAGAGGAACGCTCGGCGAAGGCAGGTACTTGACATAGTCAAACCAGAAAGTTGATCCTAGGGAGGTAACGTTGACAGTAATTACGTGCGGGCCATCTTTGAACGGCGGGCTGGATTGACATAGGGGCCAGTTGTTCTCGTCTCCTGGAAGGTTTTGGTTCGCGGTACTGGCGCCGGTACTAATCCCGTCGATGTAGCACTCCCATGTAGGGTCTAACACTCCGTTTACTCGTCGGACCTGGGTAAGACCAGAGATTTGGACATATGTACCTATACGATCCGCAGTTAGTCGCCATGGGGTCGATATAAGGAATAAGACGCACCTTTGAATGAAAATGAAAAACTAGTGTTCGTTCTCGTTCCGTGTAATGTGTTTAAATATGGGGGCCCAAAATTGCCCGCATTGCCTTCATTCCCGATATCCGCGAACCAGTCCTCACCAGAAGGACTTGAGCTGATATACTGTATGCTACTGTCTGTATCGTCGACGACAATATATCGGGGATTGGCCATTACGAGAAGAGAGGGCGGCTAAGGTGACACGAACTTTTGAGTAGATGAGCCCTCGCCCATCAAAGGTAGTGATGGGGGAGAGGGGGTTTGCTTGTGAATCTCTGTCGTTTTGCTGGTATACATCAAGCAACACCTCTTGATATGACAAATGCGATCGGGGGTGCTTCTCCAAGTATCGTGGCAGGATGCCGTAAATCTAAGTTTACAGCGCCTTGCAAAAGTGATTGAACATCAGTAATTTTTGTCGTCTTCTGGTTTGGCCAAACAATGTGACACACGGACCGAAGATCAGCGAGATAACACTGATTGACCTTTGCGATAACATAATCTACTATGTAAACAACTGAAGCATCGAGCATTGAGCAAATACATCGGACCGCAATGTTCAACATCGAGTCATACTCATTCTAAATTTCACGTAAGTATCCTCAAAGTACGCAATATTCTGTGATCCCTGTCTTACTTGTGAAGTGGGAATTAGTCCTCATTACTAGTAGGCATGCAGACATCGTGCTCTCCATTGGCAATCCTTTGAAGATGCAACGACTAAATGGAGGTACGTGTGTGGTCTTCTTTTCTGGCCAATATAAACAGATGGTAGCCGATCTGATATTATATAGTACATGAGGGACATATAAAATGAGTGTTGAATGCCTCTTTGCTCTCCAATCTGTTCCTCTATCTCTCCTAACAGTCAATGAATCAGATGGGACTTCGTTCCATGAACTAGTTGCAAAGATCTTTAGACAGTGCAGGTGCCATGGACACCAGAGTTGATGATGGAGGGAAGGAAAGTTGTGAAGATTTCTTATTAGGCTGATCTTGAGTGATCTTTGGGTCTGATCTGTCATTTGTTTGGTCAAACAAATAAAAGAAAAAAATTGATGTGTTCATGTAAGGTACGGGACTTACATCAAGATTGGGATCCATATGCGGGTATGCAATATTTGAACTGTGGAGATCGTGCTGGAAGCGAGGCTGAACTTGAGGTAAACCATTTCACTTTATTTCTGAAATGTTTTGTGTCTCATAAAGACGATGACACAGGAAGGCTAAGAATTCATTCACCGTGAAAAGCCGAAGCCTATTCCAACGGCAAAGAAAGCACGTCCCAAGCCACGGCCATTAAACCCTAAACAAAAGAAAGACTAAGTGTCGTTTGGACAGATATCAATCAATGATAATTATATTAATTAGTACACTAGTGACTTTTGCCCAAGGAATTAGTACTGATACTTGAACGTATGCACACAAGGTCAAACTACACACCTGGTGGTGTACGCTATTAATCAAATTAATTAGTATAAACTTCTACCCAACCAAAATAATACCGATAATAGAATGTAAGACTTCGACCTATAACCTTAAAGTATGGGGTTAATTTGAGGGCCAGATACATGCACTGACCTCCTTGAACCACTGCGAGCAACCAAATACTTGATTTAATACTGCACGCTACTCGAGTTAATGTTGCACGCAACCCAATTAAACATGCATGCAAGGTCGAATGATACGCCCAGTGGTGCACGCTACTGTACCACGCATGCACGCTTCTCACGTTGACACGTTAGGCTATGGCACACTACTGCACGCTTGCCACGCTAGAGCCACGGCAATTTTCCTGTGCCCCCTTCGGAGGCATATATAAGCCAGCCGAGGTTTATCTTTTGGCGACCCATAGTTCGGAGCCATAGGCACCTATCAGTTCTCAACTAGATTTTCGAGGTCTTCTACCTCTCTCATCACGTTCACTACGCAAGTTTGGGATGTCATATCCACATCAGCAACTTACCTATTTACTTTTCCGCTTATTACCGCTTTTTGACTTTTTCCTGGATAAATCAATAATATTTGGGCGAAGTTACTTGTTTTGACAGCAAAAATCAGTGCGTTTCCAAGGCAGCTTTTAGCGAAAAGGAACTGGGCTTTTTCACTTGCCGCTCCTAGGGTTTTTAGGGGTTTTTTCACTTGCACAACCCGAAAATAGATAGTGGCGTACAAAAATAGTGCATGTGGATTTCACTAGCAACAACTTTTGAACAACGATATATTTTGATAATTGGTAACTTGTATATTGTAAAATACTATGATGTATACATCCCTGTCAAATATCAAATGGGACAGTAAAAATTAAGTTCAGAAGGTAGAAAAATATAAAATTGCAAAAAGTGAAGTATGCGAGGAAATTTTTTCACAACATGAAATTTACACAGATTATAATCCTCAATTTAGAAATCATAACACAAGTTGAATTGTAAAAAAATAATTAGTCGTTGGGGAGATATCGTCTTCCAAAGTGCGTGATTTTGAGGGGCTAACCCCTGTACCCCCGTGAAAATCGCAAAAGTCAACAATTTGCGAAGCTCAGTTTGACAACCATGTACTCTTTTTCATCATTCCACTTGCACTATGATTGTATCTTTGAGAACCATTATCTATGGAAATTTCATGCCGTGAAAAAAATTTACTCACAAACTTCACCTTTTGCAATTTTACATTTTTCTACCTTCTGAACTCAATTTGTACTAATAGCCTATTTCCTGAAGTGGGCCAATGCCAGAGCCCAAAGCAGTTTTGGGGTGTTCATCTGGATTAAATCCCAATGCCAACAAATGCCAAAGTGTTTTTATGGCTGTCCAGAGGACAAGTCCCAATGCTGACCAATGCTGACACCTCTTTGAGGGTACAATGCCAATCCCAAAATTTAATTAGAGGGGGTCCAGAGAGGTGCCCACATAAATGCTTCAGCATTGAGATTTCACCTCAGTGGACCCTCTGAAATTCACCTTTTGCATTGGCATTGGGATTGCACTCCAAAAGAGGTGTTAGCATTGGTTAGGAATCCCTCTCAAGAGTGGCTTCATACATATCTCTGGCCATGGCATTCCCCTCTCTACATCCCAGAAGAAAGATCTTTCTACCTGGCTTGAGATAGAGATACTGGCCAATGAGAAAGATCATGCACCTCAGCTCCTTTTGTTGGCCTTGCCATAGAGTCTGGATACATGTGCCTCCTATGCTCATATGCATGTTGTAGAGATTGTAATTGGACTACGCACGGAATCATAGATTCCGTGTAATTACAATACTCCGTTCCCGGTACAACTCGAAAGCATGCGCACGCGCTAAGTCCAGACATCATCAACATTCAAAAGCCGTAGCCAAACACAACCATGCCCCGCCTATCGCATTCCACGATCGCCAAGACGTGCCAGCCGAGCGCTAACAATAGACGTCGGCTAATACTCCCCCTCCACCTCCTCGACATATATCTATTCCCGACACAACCCGCAACTCTCTTCCTCGATCGCACCACGCCAAGCACACAAGCCACACCGAACGACGCTTCAACTCAAGACCGACGACACATCCGATCCCACAAAAAACCAAACAAGGCAAAACTCCGCACGCGCAGCACCCAGAACAGTTGTGCCGCTCATCCCTTGCTCATCGTGTCCTCGTGTAACGTATCCGTACGTTTCCCCGGAAGTTTTACTCCCTATTTCTCTGTCTTTTCCCATTACTCACCCTTCCGTTATCCTCCGTAAAAATTTACTATCCAATACGTGTAAAAACGCGATGTATTTTCTACGTTTCGGTAGTGGAATACAGCCATCTTACTCCCCATCTCATCTTGTCTCATCCCCTTTCATCGCAGAAAGACCCCGTACACCAATAGGCAAATCGCTTCGCCTTCACGTTCAAATCTAAATTTGTCTTTCGCACCCACAAAGCAAAGAAACTCGACATCGTCCTTGCCCTCAAAAAAAACTTGTCAAACAAGTCATTTCGGAGTCTATTTCATCGTTAAGCTCCTATATTCACCTCAATTTCGACATTGACATTCCGGAACGCTACAGGATTATTGTAGCGATTGTACATACGCACACAGCCCATCCTCGACTACTCAAAATCCCCTTGGCAGACTAACGCTGCCGAAATCCATAGGCTTTCACCTATACTAAACTCGCAATGAGACACTAGCACATCTCTTCAATGCGCTAAAATAAGGTGCACATCTCAAAAAAGCATATCTCTACTGTTGGACCCAATGTTGTTTCCAAAATCAGATGGGGAAAAAGGCTGGATGGTGATTTAAGACCAATAGGGAAACTCATGGACAGAAAAAGGCTGTTTATTTACAGAAAGTGGATTTTTGTATGGAACAGCCCCAGGGCTCCCCAAATCCCATAGGGCTTGGGCTTTTTCCAAAAGAGGGAAAAATGCCAGACAAGATTCTGCAGGTTAAACATGCCATGATTAACCAACCAATGGAGATAGATTATCAGAATAAATGAGAATATCATCAAGGTAAACAATAACTGTAACATCCAGGAGATCTGCAAAAATGTTGTTCATAAAATGCTGGAAAGCAGCTGGGGTAGTAGAGAGTCCAAATGGCATGACTAGCCATTTGAAAGAGCCATAGCAAGTGCAAACTGCTCTTTTCCATTCATTGCCTTCAGCAATGCAGACAAGGTGATATGCATGGCATAAGTTGATTTTCATATAGACACAAACTTTCCAAGGAATGTCTAAGAGATCAGCTATTAGCAGTAGCAGGTAGCAATCTTTCTTAGTGATCTTGTTAAGACCCCAGAAATCAACACAGAGCCACAGCAAGCCATCCTTTTTATGAACAAAAAGGACAGGAACACTGTGTGAAGAATGTGACAGGCAAATGAAATCTATGAACTTGCAAAGGGATATAAGCTCAGCCTGAGCAAGAGAATAGATGGGACTGAGGGGAGGTGAAGAGCCTTCCTCAAGGGAGATTTTGAGATTGTAAGGACAATGAGGAGTGAGAGTATTGGCTTTCACTTTGTAAAAACATCTGCAAAGTCATGATATTCTTCAGGAAGATTGCTCAGGTCCAGTGGTGACCCAGAGACTGAGATGGAGAATCCTGAGATATTGGAGAGTGCTAGATTTGACCAGAAACATTCAGCCCCTTTTAGCTGTGATGCACAAACAAATGCAGCAGCATTAATAAGAGAAATGGTAGGTTTCAGGCCAGGTTCCATGGGGAGCAGAGTCAGAGGATGCTCAAAGCAAGTTTGGGTCTGTGTGGGTGCCAGAGATGGCACCAGAGATACCTTAGTAGCTGTATGAGCCAGAGTAGACATCAGTGAACCTATGTTCAGATGCAAAGGAGAACAGAAAGTTATACTGCCCAATACCCAGTCAATAAACAGATTGTAGTGGTAGAGCCAGAGCTCTGCTGCCTGAGTAATGGTTGAATTGGATGTTCTGTCAATTAAACCAAGTCATATAGGTGTTACAGAGAATACAGAAATAGAATGTAGTTTGACAAAGGCAGGGTCAATAAAGCAGTGAGTGGAGCCAGAATCTACAAGAGCTCAAAAAGAGAGATTTTGTAACATAGGGGATTTCAAAGAGATTTTGAATGATTTTCTGATTTGATTGAAAGGAGTGGATGTGTAGAGGCAAAACTCCATGGATACACCAGTAGGTTCTATGTAGTCCTCAGCCAGTGTGGAGCACTGAGAACTGCTCTTCATTTTTTTGAGTCTGTATTGGAACTTGAAGCAACTGAGGAGGAGCTGGGGGTACTACCAGAAGTTCCACCAGAGGCTCCAGTACTACTGGTAGTAGCAGTGGTAGTAGTGGCAGTGCAACCTTTAACAGCTTTTGCCTCATGACAGTCTGCTGTGACATGGCCTGCATAACCACAGAACATACAAAGATTATTGTCAAAACACCACTTACACTCTTCTGTGGTTAGCTTTCCATCCTTGCCCAATTTTCCAGTAAGGTCAGAGCCTGTGGACTTATTGCTGGAGCCTCCTGATTTGGAAGACTTGGATGATTTCCTGGAATTACCAGAGGTTCCAGTATTTCCAGAATTATTCCCACTAGAGGAGTTCAACAATGAATTGGTAGAGGGTTGTTTCCCTTTGTTGGTAGAAGAATTAGCTGATTTCTCAGCCTTATCTGTGGTGTGTTTATCACACACAATTTCTGCTTGTGCTTCCAATAGCAAGTGTTAACTGCCTGAACATTACTCTGGAGCAGAGCCAGATCTGAGCCTTTGGGATAACACAGGAGGTCATCCTTAATTCAGTCAGGCAATCCACCATAATAATGGAAATGGCAAGCAGCATCATCCCACTGGAGACAAGCAGTGATGCTGTTGAAGGCTAAATTGTATTTTGCAACATGTTGGTTGTCCTTCATTCTGAGAGAACTAATTTTATTTGGCATCTCCAACAGGATCAGAAGGACCAAAATTTGACTGCAAAATCATAATGAATTTTGCATAGTCAGAATGCCAAGTATTATCAAGCAAGGGTTTGAGGATTGCAGATTCAAACAGTTTAAGTGCAGTGCCTTTGAGATACAACAGGGCATATTCAAATTTCATCTCATTGGTAGTAAAAGCAGCTGGACAGTCCTCATAATTCAGGTGTAACTGAATGATGAATGATCATAATTTATCTGGACTAGAACCATCAAAAGCATCAGGTTCCTTGACTTCAGTTCTAGTAGAACTGGAGTTTTGCTGTTGATTTGCAGTGACAGTAGTAATAATTGTTCCAAGGTCTTGAAAGACTCTCAAAACATCTGGTCCAATTGGAAATTGTGCAGGGACAGGTGGAGGAGAGCCAGGTTGTGGGCCTGGGTTACCACCTGGGCCACCACTGCCTCCACCACTGCCAGGGCCTCTGGGGGGACCTCCACCTCCTTGGCCTCCAAAGGGAGGGCTGGTAGGAGGGAACCCACCAGGGCTACCAGGTGGACCACTCAGGCCTCCTGGAGCTGGGCTTCCTGGATCAGAAGGGGGGCCACCACCTGGATGAAATGACACAGGAGTATTACCACAAGAATGTAGGTGTTTGAAAAGCAAATAAGTTGGAGACCTGGAAGGGTCCTGACCGCACTGTGAAGCACTTTTGTGCTGTGTTAAAGTAGCCTGGGCATCTTGAGAGCTTGAGACATGCCCAAGGTGTTAGGACAAGTAGGGGTTGTAGGACCAAAATAGGATATGGTCTGAGTGTTCTGAGGATCTAAATTAATAGAAATGCTACCACTATGAGGTGGCACAACAGAACAGAAATGGCATGAGGGGTTGAGATCAGGCTGGAAACAGTTCCTGCCTGTATTGTGGTCTGAGTATTGCAAGGTGGAATTGGCAGAGGATTTGTGTCACAAGGAATGTGACTAAATGACATAGACTAAGGAGTAGAAACAAGGGTGCAAGTTTGTTAATACTGTCAAGAACTTGTTTCCAGGTAAGGCCTAGAGTTGCCAGGCAAGTAATAATTTGGGAGGGGCAAAAGAAAGTAACAGAGACTCCAGTGATATCTCCAGGAATGCATTCTAGCTGTTATGGCGATGGAGCCAAGTGATAAGCTCAAGGTCTAGTTTGGTAGTTTGATATTTCCTGGGTTCGGTGTATGACACACTTCCTAGAGTATAGAATAATTGTCAAGTCACTAAGTCACTGTCTAAGTGAAGCTTAGGTTTGATGAGCCTCTAGACAGAGTCTAAGAGGTTTGAGTTTGTTGGGGTTCGAGGGATCAGAGTGAGGATGTCACAAGGCTGTATATTTGCCTAGGTCAAGCTAAGGGACAAGACCAAAGTACAAAGGTCTACTTATAGTAAAATAAGATGGTCTGTGCACATTGTACTAAGTATAACTATTGTTCTTGTTGGCTAGTCTAAATATAATGTTCATGTGATAATCATCTATTTAAGGAAAAGAAAGTTGCATAGCAGGTATGAGTCACAAAGTAAAGAATTGTAACACTAGCACTATGTCAAAGAGAAGAATGAGAATGGATGGTGGCTTCAGCTTATGTGCTGCACCTCCTTCATTTCTAACATCTAATTTACAGATTAATATTAGTGAAGTTGAGCAGAGGTAATAGGTTGCAAACTCAGCTTCCTGACCAGAGGTCAGTCAGGTGAAATCTCCAGGAACCAGAGATTTAGCATGAGAGCAATAACAATGTCAAGAGAAAATCAAAGGGAGAGAGGATGTTGAGGATGTCAGAGATAGCTTTACCAGTGAGGATGAAACTGATAATGGTAAAGTTGTAGTAATTAACAAACTGAAGTTCTGTGGTACATTTGAGGTACTTAAACAATAAGAGATGTAACTACCCGGAGTAATACTGTAAGATACTAAAACATACTATTGAAAAGGAGAAGTAAGTGGATCAAACAAAAGAGGGCATATGATGATAGTAAGTAAATGTTAACACAGGGGAATATACTGATAGAGGACTGGTGTCCTGTGGTTGAAACATATAAGTCAAGAAATGGAAATAGACCTGAGTAAACCTGAGTAAAACTGGAGATGATGCAGTGAATCAGGAAAGTGTTGGGATTGATGGGAAACTTGATTAGGAGTGTATGGTGATATTTGTGAGAGGGATATGACACATGCTGCCTAAACCAATTTGCAAACCTTCTCCTATCCTTGAACCAACATTTCTTCCATCTCCTTCTCCAGATGTAGCAGAGCAAGTTTCACCTCTACTTATCCTACACAACATATCCAGCACTTGATCCTGATGAAGAAGAAGGGCTCAATGGTGTCTGTTATGGGCTGGCTCTGTCAGTATCACCCAAACCTACTCATGGACATTGGTCAACTGGGTTTGGCAAAGCTGCTACTGCAATCAAAGACAATGTTTATGCACCTTTCCTGAATGCAACAGTATTCAGGTTAATGGGATGGTTTTATGGTGCCTCAAATACAAAGTCAATTGCAGACCTCAATAACCTTGTCAATAATGTACTCCTACAGATGACTTCAACATCAAACACTTCAAAAATTTTAGTGCAAAACTTGAGCTTGAGCAACTGGATAATCATCAAGAGACTCCCAGTAGTACATTCCCAGTGGAGAATGGCTGGAGAGAGGCTTCAGTAAAGCTTCATCTACCTGCAGAACAGGTCAAGCATGTTTCAGAGATGGATGCTCCAAAGTTCAAGGTCAAGGGTGTATATTACAGAAGCCTGCTCAATGTCATGAAGACAGCTTTTCAAGATATCAGTGCTAAGACCTTTTGCTATACACCATTCAGCCTCTTTTGGAAGCCAACACCTGAAAGTCCTCCCAAGTGTATTATCACTGAGTTATATAACTCAGATACATTTCTGGCTGAGCACAAGAAGATCCAGAAACAGCCACAAGAGCCAGAATGTAAGCTTGAGACTAGAATTGCAGCTTTTATGTTATGGTCTGACTCCACTCATCTGGCAAGCTTTGGAACAACATCCCTATGGCCCATTTATGCATTTTTTGGGAACCAGTCAAAGTATTCCTGTGGAAAACCATCTGATTTTGCTGCACATCACCTTGCATACATTCCTTTGGTACATCTCTTTCTCTATATATAGAAGATCTTCACTGATTTATGTTGCAGCTTCCTGATATTATTCACGACATATGGTGCAGCATTCAATGGAATGGCTGCATCTGCAGCCACACTCACACACCTGAAATGAAAACTTATGCATGCAATCTGGATGCTCTTATTTGATCCTGAGTTTACACATGCATATGAGCATGGAGTTGTTATTGAATGTGTAGATGGAATTCTTTGATGTCTGTTTCCATGGTTCTTCACCTATTCTGCTGACTATCCTGAGAAGTGCATATAATATCACCTACTTTCTACTGCAATCTCTCCTCACATTATACTATACAAGGGTCCTTCTTGCCACCTTAAAATATCTTGCATGCTGTCCCTGTCCACGATGCCTCATCCAAAAGGATCAAATCAGCAGTCTGGAAACTAAAGTCAATAAACATCAACAAGCACATGTGCAATTTAACAATGAAAAGAGATGCTGTGACATTGAGATGACAAGAAAATGGATCTACGAGCAAGGTGATGACATTACTAGCAAGCTGGTTGAGCATGTGCTGCAACCAACACCAGCTGTTCCAACTTTGTGTAAGTCCATGCTGATATTTTTATCATTGATATCTCATCATGCTATTATCTAGAATGCATTTTCCATGAAGCTCTCCCAGTTTGGATTCAATTTCTTCTCAATGTTTGAGCCTCATTTCTTGCATGAATTTGAATTGTGTGTGTGGAAAGCAGTATTTTCCCACTTGGTCCATATTTTGTATGCAGCTAGTGGAGATCTTATTCAAACACTAAACTGGTGGTTTGTGCTTCACATCTTCATTAAATAAATATCTTACACATGCTGTTTACAGATATTGATGAATCCCAACATTTGGAAGGGGTACAATTTGTTGATTCAGCAACAATGTTTCTGCAATGAAAAAGCTTGCAGGAAGAGACTTCGAAGACTTACTCCAGGTAAGTATATAATGTACTCATTCATTTATTTCCCTAATTTTGTTTTTATAGTGCTCAATGCCAGTTTTTGAAAACCTTCTTCTGGAACCACATAACACAATAATCGTGGATCTATTATTCCTCCTCTGCACATAGCATGCATATGCAAAAATGCGATTACACACCCAAACAACACTCAGTTTGTTCAAATACACAACATGATCTCTTGGCCAGGCCTTACAACGATTTGCAAAGAAAACCTGCAGCACTTTTGTAACCAGAGAACTGCTACAAGAGGAGGCTGCACATGGCTGGAGAAGAGCTGCTGCTGCTGTGAAAGAAAAAAGAAAAGGAAAGACACCATCCAAATGACAGAGCAGTGTGCAAAAATTCTTAAACCTATCTACCTACAAGCTGCATGCTCTTGGAGATTGTTTTACCTCAATATGGCTTCATGGGACAACAGATAATTACACAACTCAAATTGTGTGTTCTTTTTATTTTGTGCTCTCATGCTATTATTATTTAATGTTAACAATGTAGGGTGAACTCAAACATTGGTGTGTAAAATGGTTTTATGCATGCACAAATAAACGCAAGACTTTCACTCAGCAGATAGCAAAGCATCAGTGTAGAGAACAAATTATTCAGGCAATTTCTCAACACAATCAGCAATGTCAGTCTAAACCATCAAGCACTGTACCTGATGTACCTGACAGCCAATCCCCCATGTCTTCATTAGCCAATCTTTGCCAATTGCCTTCTCATTCCCCACTCAGGCCAACTTTGACAACAAAGACAGCTGCACTTTCTTTTGAAGAAACAGATTCTGTTCCCAAAACTCCACTGAATGTTCACTATCATGTCTCAGAATCAACACAGCATCCATTAAATATTATGAAGTGGCTTTTGGAACTTGAGGGTGACCTTGCAGTAATGGTATTTCTATCCATTTTTTTGTATTGTTTCATATCTGGTAGGTGTCTACAGGATTTCATCCCAAAAGTCAATGAGCATCTTCTATCTTGTCTTCTTGGCAATTAATTCAATGGTGATGGACAAATCTATTCAGACAATGACAAGAGTACTGTGCACTTTGTCAACAATTGTATATACCATCACAAGGTCATCCAGATCAACTACACCACATATGACATGCAACATGAACAGGATTAAATTATTCCTCATATACATCCCAACATTATGATGTTGTCTCATGAGGATGAGGAAGATGGAGTTGAATCCCATCTGTATTGGTTTGCTCATGTAATCAGGATTTTTCATGCACAGGTATGCCATGTAGGCCCTGCATCAAGGTCTCAAGGTCCACAGAAGATGACCTTCCTCTGGGTATGGTGGTTTGGACATGATTTATGTATACTGCCAGGTGGAAGGCTCGCCACTTGCACCATGTTGGTTTTCTCAATGGTGATTCACCAGGCACATTTGGCTTCCTTGACCCTGCTGATGTTATTCAATGAGTTCATATGGTGCCTGCATTCTCATGTGGTGCTACTTCAGCTCTCTTTGGGCCATCTATTGCTCAAAAGCCCTCTGAGAATGATGAAGACTGGGAATACTATTATGTTGGCATGTGTGTAATACTCAATTATTGCTTCTGGCACATTTTCTGACATAGAAATTTTCTAGATTTGTTGACAGGGATATGTTCATGTGATTTCATGGTGGCAGCATCTGTCACAATGCAACAAATACAGCCACTCAATGCTTTTCTCAAGACTAGCACGATTTACCAGAAGAAGCAGACAATGTCAATGAAATCACAGACAATAATCAAGCAAGCTCCTCAATGAGTCATGAACCTGAGGAGAGCATTGAGGAGGTGGAAGTAGGCATTGCAAGGGAAGAGGAAGAAGTGGATTATGGCTACAGATTGTTTGACAAAGGCAGCAAGGAAGATGGCTATTGAGAGGAAGATGAGGAGGATGAAGAGGACAATTTAGGACCAGAAGATGGTGAAGAGGACTTGGGCAATGATGAGATTCAAGTAGAAGATTTTGTTCACTTATAATTATAAATCAGACTTCTTGCTAATGGGATAAACAAATTGATGTACCAAAATGATTTTTTTGTTATGCCTTGATTCAGAACTTGGTGTCACATACCAGAATGTCCCATGTTTGTGTAGTTCTTGCCATGTTATACAATATCTTATATACAATGACCAAAATGGCCAAGGGAACCAAATTGTCACTAAATTAGCGAGGACTGTACCAAGACTCTGTAAATTGGTGACTAGCATACCTAGTCCCTACCAAGTTGTCATGAACATCATAAACTCTTTAGCAAATTAGTCATAGTTTACTGAGTGCCACCAAATTGGCAATACCATACAATATGCTCACCAAGTTGGTGGAGACTTTGCAAATCTATGCAAAGTGCTACCAAGTTCATGGGAATATGCAAATGTGACCTCACAATACCTGGTCTATGCACATTTGCTGATGATGCACACAACCTTGTGTAACCCGCAGATGCAAATTTGTGCAAGTTTGCACAAGCACGCAAGTGTCCACACAAAAATTGCTGTGCCTTTAATCTAAATAGAGGAAATGGCCATAGCAAGTAGAACAAAGAGCAAGTTAATGTGCACAAGGAAATAAGTTTATTTTACACAGAAATAGTCCCAAGTTATATTTTGTCTAATATGGAAGGTAGACAGGAGTAAAGATGCCATTGTCTGGTTCTGAACCTGAAAGAACCAGTTCTGAACTTGAACTTGACCTAGGTTCGGTCCAGGTCTGGTTCAAGTTTGCCTAAATGGGAGCAGGTCTGGTTCAGGTTAATGAATATTGATGTGTCACTGAACCTGTTTGAACCTGTCTGAACCTGTTTGAAATTTAGAGAATTACTATATTTGGAACAAATATGTTGTAATATCTGGCAGAATTTCTTGTGATGTTTACTATGCCTTGGGCTGAGTAATCAGCTGAACGATGTGCTTAGAGACACAAATATGCTAGAATATACTAGAACCTTAGTCTGTAGTATTTAAGTTGTAGCATACAACCTGGGAGCAAGTTTATGGCAATTGCTTTAGCTCACCATTGTGTAGCTGAACAACATACAACTCAAGATCCACATGCTGAACCTGAGGCCTACCTTTCTGAACCAATGTTTTTGATACAGAAGGTGTAGGCATTCTTCGTTGGTGGAAGGCATGTTTGGAAAATACAAGTCTAGATAGCCTGACTTGTTGTACATGTACTAACTGTATATTTTTTTAAACAGATAAATGCTGCAAGATTTCTGATTCTCAGTGTGATGACACACAATTATTTAGCTTTTCAGGGATCTTTCCTTCCATCAGAACATATATTTTCGGATGCAGGTCTTACAGACACAAAGCATCATCATCAATTGGTTGCTGATACATTTAGTTAATTGCAGATGGTGAAAGCATGGTACAAATGCAAGATTCAAGAACTTCAAGCTCGAGAACAGGCAATTTGTAATGCTCAAGAAGCTCAGTGGCATGCAAATGACGTTGCTCAGGTTGCTATTCAGGCTTCTTAAGCCTCTTCCAGTACTTAAATACTATTTCTTTTGTGTAATTACCATATATATCCTAGGGACTGACATGGGTGTGACTGTGAGCAATCCATACCTGGCCACAAAATAACATGTGGAATGGATCAAATCTGGATAGATCCATACAGATATGCATTTATCCACTGAAACCCAAGTTGTTTAGAAATGCTAAATTTCCACCCTGATTAGTTGGCATTCCTTATAACTGCAGTCTGAACAAAATTTCCCAGTAAGAGTGACCAAATTTAGTGAACAGCACTGCCATCAAAGTTCGGCCTTAAGTCACTCTGACAGTACCCGGTGGGAAGTTCTCACGGTTATGTCTACCCCCGGTAAGCCAATTTTTGAGACCTCTGGCTGAGGGACCAAGCAAGAATTCAATGTGATATGTGTTTGTTGAGTATATCGTGTAAGAAAGCTCAATAAAATCGATAAAATTAAGAATTTAAAAGACATTTGGGTACCTAAATAGGTACTGGTACATTGATTTGGGTGCTTCTCACCATTGTTCTCACATATACTGTACATTTGTTTCTTATTTCTTGTTCAAAAAGCCTTTAGGAAGTTAATACAAGATGGGATTTTAAAAAATGGATCATCAGCCTCCTGCAAATCACTAGCAATCATATTCCTTATTTTGTGGAAGCCAAGGTTGAGTGGAGAACTAGAGCTTGCCCAGGAACCGACAGCCATCTGGGCCTTGAATGTCTGAGAGTTCATGTTGTGCTGCATAAAGTTAACCTGACAATGCCCACTTGAAAATGCACATTCAGCATCAATGGATGTTGCTAAAAATATATTCTAATCAGCAATCTGTATATAATGTGGGCCAGAGTCGGGGTCTTACCTGGTGCCAAGCAAAAATCCGATGCCATTCGTGCAAGCTTGGGGCATTTACCCAATGCCTGGTGCTAATATGCAATATAGCCACCAGCTTCCTTGATAGTTGAAGTTGGCAATAAGGGGTCCTTAAGGTAAGTTGAGATGTGATCAGGTGGGTATCAAGGCTCGGCAACAGTAGGAGCATATTGAGATTGTCGAGTCTATTGTTGGAGGCAGTTAGTTAAACAAATTCTGTATGAATGAAATATTAATGCACTGTTGGCTGCAAGTCATCTTGCAGTTCTGAGTCTTTGTCTCCTGCATACCACTCATTCCATTTTGCAATGACCATCTTTTCAATGTTCTTGATCTTCCTTGTTGTACAGCCATGGTCTTTGAACCACTTTAATTTTTGGTCCGGGCACATTACTATGTGGAGGGATGAAAATAAGTCCATGAATAAATAAATACATTTGCACATACCGATGGCAACAATATAAATGTTGCAGTCATGGGCAAAGATTGAATATTTCTCAATGAGAAGCAGACCTGCTTGACATGCAACCTGAACAACTGTTGAAACCACATTTTCCTGGTTGTCTCAGGCTGCAATCAAACCTTCACGCAGCTCCTCAAGTGTTGGGATCACATCAACAATGAGGGGAACCTCAGCAGTTTTGAAAATACTTTGGTGGCTTCGTCAAACAGCTTGGAATAAAATATGTTAGTTACCCCAGATATATCCGAGAATTAATGAGGACCCACCAAAAGAATTTCCTGCACATCTTCAGCCATCTCCCACATGTCATCTAAGAGGTGATAGGATGCAAGACCAAGTGATGGAGTTGCTGTGAGTTGTTCGACAATATCTCTAAATTGAAATTGGGCATGCAAACACTCAAGGTCTGAATTCCAGTGTGTGGGTACATGGCATGAAAGTGCATGTTGGCTCCCTTCAAGTGCTGGGTTGTTGGATACCAGCCTGTCAAATCATTCTTTGAGAGTTGGAGAATCGTGAATTTGACATGCAAGACCTGAGACCTAAATTAAGATATGATCTCATTCACAATGTCCAAACAGATCAGATCAATTGAATTACACACCCTCGGAAAGATCTGCAGGGCAATTCTTGCTTTGGCTGGGACCATAAAAATAC
>JASFDD010000440.1:0-17118 GCA_036937055.1 Nidula microcarpa | reverse complement strand
GTCCTGGTCCAGACTCTCGACTCCATCAAGCCCTCCCACCTATTGCACTCCTGCGCTTAGCCTCATCGATACCACATTCACTCCGATCTCAAGGATCATGCAACTTGTCGACCCCAGGGAACTGATTAATCACTCCTGCACAGATCCGCAACAAATATAAGCATACTGCTATGTTTTTGTGAAATCTACATCGCCGTTCTCCTTCCTGCTCTCTCCCTAATTGACCATCACCGTGCAGCTTGTCAATAGCCGTGAGTTATTCCAGTTCCCCTTGACAATTTCCGCGTCTGACGACGGCTGCCAGGGCCCGGGCACGCACCACAACCATGGGCTGCATTCCCAGCAAACAGAAAGCAAACACGCCAGGCACCACCCCGAAAAATCACCCATCGCAAGAGGTTCCTTCTCCCGCTGCCGAAGCGTCCCCAGCACCGTGGGTGCAAGGCCACAAGATCCTCACTCTCGAGAAGACCGCCGATGAGGGCTCGAAGCCGTTTACGACTTCGTAGAACTCAGAAGGATGGCGTAGGTTGCAACGTGAGCCCGTGATGTTATTTTTGTATTGACTTTGTAGCTAACAAAGTTCATTTGCGCGCTGCGTCAGTCATAATTGCTACTATACACGCATCCGTATGCTTATCGTCGACTTTTCGCCATCCTTTATCTGTTTTTGCTTGGGCATCGGCCATAGCAACGTCCGTTATGATGTTGTGCATGGGTATTGGGATATTGTCCGAAAGAGGGTGTTCCCTGGGAGACGCGTGTATTCCTTCCGTCATAATATAGCTACTCCATGTGCACGAGCGTGTCTCCAATTCCTCGCCCTCTGTAATCTTATTTTTGCTCCCCCACGCGTTGTCGTTTCCCGTCGTCCTCTCCCGCTCCTCTCTGCAAATTAAAGAAACGCTCACTGAGGATCCCAACGCTGCTTGCGCTGTTCGGGCGATCCCAATTGCCTCCATAAGGCTTCTTGCCAGCTATATCGGTTAGTTACCATATTGGGCATGCGCGTCCGTGGTTGAATTTATTGTTGCATCCGAGGTTGACCCCTTCATTTTACGTTCAGCCACGACCCCCTCCCCTCCTTCCACGATACCCCGCCCTCTGGGCTCTCATGACCTCGCTATTCCCCCCGCTGCTTCCTATACCCTCGTATATCCACGACCACGACGCCCCGTCGACGACAACGACTTACATAACGACTGGTGGACAACCAGCGGAGGATCCACCTTCATACCTTCTTCCACCTCCGAATCTCCTGCGATACCTTCTACTACCGATTCGAACACGTCTCCTACTTCATCTTCCAGAGATACCTCCCTCCCCGCCACACAAGATACCTCAACATCGAGTACGGAGTCTGGCCCCTCAAACGGGGGCGCAGGCTCCACTGTTGTACTCACCACCACATTCCCTCTCACCACCGTCACGCAACCCAGCACGACCTTTACGTCTTTCTCCGAATCTATTGTAACATCCTTTTCCCATTTTTCGTCTTCAACATCATCACATTCAACGTCATCAACATCCGCCTCTGCGGCCCTGAGCAGCACGACCAACACCATCCAGTCCTTCTCAAACGTCTGCATCGGCCAAGGAGTCGATGCGTCCGCCGAGGGACTCCTCGCCGCTCTGATCGTGCCCAGCGCCATAGGCCTGATTCTATGGGTGAGTTTTCAAAAACTGCCGATCTCCCAAAGTACGTCACAGGTGGCTGATTGACGTCCGTCCCGGTACAGCTTATCTTCGCTATACTTAGACCGCGTTTTCGACAAGTCTATGGGCTAAGGGAGTGGTTTGTCCAACAGGAGTGAGTCTTTTTGTCGTTCTCTCGCGCGCGTTTACCTCATGCTCACTATCGCGACTGCGCCACTCTGAAGCCTCCGGCCTAAACCCATTGGTTCTTCGTTCTTTGCCTTTCTTTTCCCGCACGTCCCTCTGGTCCCCGAAGTCCCTACAGACGTGAACAATGCAGGCCGATCCGCGTCTATAGATGCAAATCTCTTTCCCTCCGACGAGCAGCTCACCCAGCGTCTGCTCTGGATCAGCTTCCTCATTGTCCTCGCGTGGTCCATTCTCGGTCTGGCAGGCGTACTTCCTTTATACCTCGTCTCGCTACCTTGTAATGCGGATCTGCCCTCTCCGAGCGTGTTTGGTGGCGGATATTCCACGCTCCAGGATCTCAGCCTCCTGCGCCTTTTGCGGCTGTTCGATTCTGGGACAGTCAATACAACAAATCTCATCTCCATACAGCGAAGAGCTGATAACTCGGACCCTCATAACGCGCGCGTGCGGATAATACTGCTCACCGTATTTACGCTTGTTTTAGGATTATTCCCCGCATTGTGGAAGATCCTCCGCGAATTCAACACGCTCGTCGCTTATCGGCAGCGATGGTTGGAGGTTAAATGCGACGGGAAGGATCTTGGGTGGCTCAGCGCGCGTAATGCTCCCGGGTTCAGAGGTTGGGGGGAGAAGCGGCTGAAGGACTATATTTTGAAACTTGGATTGAGCTCGACTTTGGGAGAAAGGGAGGATTCGAATGCGAATGAAAGAGCCCATGGCAGACCAAGAGCTGTCAGGAGGAGAACTGAGGAGCAGCCATTGAACAATAGAGATGAGATCGCGTCCGAAGTGGATGTCCAAAGTCTCTTTTCCATTGGGTGCGTGTTTTCACTTCGGTAAGACACGAATGTGCTAACGGGCTGTGTAGCGACACTCAACAACTTGCATTACTCATAGACGAGCGAGACGAGATCCTAGAAAACCTCGAAATTGCCGAAACGCGTTATGTCGCGTCTTTCAGGATCACCACGCCCGATCCCTCCATTCTTGACTTCGAACCCCACCCACCGGTAGACCCCAACCGCCCATATATCAGCCGCCCGCTGCCTCTCGGCCCGCAGCCTCGCAGGCGGCGCCGTGCCATAAACCGCGCTTACGGGACGTCATCCCTCGCACCAACCTCCTTCGTTGCGCCGTCCTCATACTACAAACTCCGAGGGCTGCGCGGCGTCAGCGGAGGGCGATTCGCAGAGTCCGGTATCCAGCCCAGCCTCTCCGACTCCATTAACTCTCGTGTCATCGGCAGTCGATTCCTCGAAGTCAACCGGAATTCCGTCGCATACGGCCGTCTGCCGCTAGGCAGCCATGTTATGGTCGAGAAGTCGGGCGAGCTGGGACCCGTAGCTGAGTCGGAGCGTGGAAGCTGGCTCCCTCCAATCCCGGATCCTCGTCTTTACGGGCCTAATTACAGCACGGACCTGCTTACGCAGGGGGGCAGCGGGATGTACATCGATGAGCATGGTGTGATACGGGAGTCGCCTGAGGGCGAGCTACTGGATGACGAGCGGTGGGTGGACGTGTCGGAGGAGGTGCCCGCTGGTGAGGACATGGAGAGCGCGCACAATGGCATGGTACCCCGCGCTGGCCCCTCTTCCTCCTTCATGCGCCGTCCCCGTCCGCCAAAGAAAGACCGGGTGCCTTCTGGTCAGCGGGAGACGTTCCCACTCAGGAGCGACAGCAACGGCCACACCGACTCCGACCTGCGCCAGCCTCCCCATCTCCGGCTGCAGCCTTCCCAGCCGTTTGTGCGTCCACTTGAAGGAGTGAACTACGACGACCTCAGCCACGTATATGAGGACATCACGCGCTGGCGATCGAGGCTTAAGATCATCAATGCCGAGATTGGGGAAATACAGACAGAGGGGTACAATGAGATCGCTGATGGGCAGAGAATCAAGGGATGGCTGTTGGTGGGACGAGGTCTGAGGTTCATTCCGGGCATTCAGATGATCGAGGGCAGGGCAAAGGAGGATATTCGGTGGGATGTGCTGCAAAATGAGCGGACATGGTTGGATAAGACAGTGCTCTGGGCGGTCATTGCTGTCATTGTGGTTTTACTCGCTGCAGGCCGTATGTGCTTCTATTACGTCCCTTTATTGATACTCGTACTCAAATGCTCTTTTACAGTCACTGCTGCTGCCGGACTGGCCTTGTCCGGAGCTCCAGATTTCGCTCATTACTTCCCCTTCCTGCAAGGCCTTCTTACGACAAACGCTTTAGCTGCTGGCATCGCCACTCTGCTTGCACCTGCCGTAGCCGCCACCGTCTTCATTCTCCTGGCACTTTTTATTATCCACTGTAAGCGCCCAAGTTATCTGCATCTTTTCTATGGCTAAGTGCCTCTTTGTAGGGGTAACAAATATTTATGGCTCAGTCTCGCTATCTGGAAATCAACTACTTACCTTCAAGATAACGTTCGTCGTATTGACTGTGGTCGGCACGATCTGGCTCGTCGGCGTTGGCGCCATTCTCTTCGCGATGCGAGCTTTCAGCATAACATCGGGGGAGTCGCTATCCATAGCAAATGGCTCCATTTACCTGACCATGTTGGCATTGACTATTGTCATCAACGTCGCTATCATCGTTCCAGGTTTGCTGTTGCTACAACCACTCCGACTTTGGCACGTTGTTAAGGCGGAACGCCATGCTGTTACTCCCCGCCAGCGTTTTAGAGGTAAGCACATGTATTTTATGCATATTGGTGTGTTCTAACGATCTTGTTTAGCTGTCTACCCTCAGACTTACAACCCTTCTTACGCCATCGGAGCCTGTATTCTTGCCGTCGTGTTTGCTTCGACCTTTGCTTTGATCTTCCCACTCATTGGGCCTGCCGTCGTACTGCTTCTTTTCCTTTCGCTGATCGGTGAGTACATTTTTGTCAATATTGTTATTATCTCTAACGAAATATCCAGCACATCGTTATCTTGTTGGCTATGTGTATGGCCGAACTCACTCTCAGACAGGCGGTTTACTGCAAATATGGCTCATGAAGCGTTTTGGAACGCTTTTGTCTTTCCAGCCGATTCTTCTCGGTCTCATTTTTCTCAGCAGACATTTTTGGATAGAAGGCGGTATCCTTGTTGGGACAGGCATCACCGTCATCGTCTTCGTTGAGTGCTACACTAGCTGGAAAACAAGGCTTCCTGGACAAAAATCTCTGAGTCCTATCACTCGAGATTCGCTAAACCACTTCTCCGGCACCGCAGACCGGTATGGGGAAGACGATCAGGCTTCCATCAACGGCAGCAGCGCTCGGGAAGGACGAACTCGCGGATCGATGGCATCAGTTTTGGAAATGATGAGTTTGACGCTAGCTGTAATGCCCTCCTCGTCTCCATACAAGGGCCCTGTACCACTAAGTAGGTATTTATCGTCGTTAAAGAAACCCCGGTGCTAACCAAATCTGTTTTCCACTCTTATAGAGACAGAGACGTTGGATGACCTCACCGCTACTGAAAGGGCCGCTCGCACACATCCCGATGCTCCACCGCATCTTCCTCCACTACCATTTGCTGACCATGCCGAGGAAATGGCCGGCATCCTCTATGCACCCGAACTCATCGCGCCACCTCCCATTATATGGCTTCCAAACGATTCGGCAGGTGTGGCCCGGCAGGAAGCAGTGGATTTGCAAAAGTATCACGACCTTCAGGTCACGCTTGACGTTCGCGCGAAAGAAGACGTACTGCCGCGCTCATCGTTACCTCGTGAGCGGACGTCGCGGTAATCGCACTATCTATAGACCATTTCGACCGACATTTTGCTACATGATTTTTGATGAAAGACAATTCAGGACTTTGTTTAAGTGATATTTTATCCTTGTTGCTTATACTGTACTTACAGAGTGGACTATACACATATAATACCACGAAACTGAACGGCGCATTGAACATGTTAATTTTCCTGGACCAGCTGCCGTATACTATATGGTGTATACTACTCTGACAGGTGATCGATAATCTCTCAACGTTGTCTTTTGCACTTCAGTTGGGATTTCTAGATTTCGCGAATCATGACGCGTTCAACGAGGTGGCTCATGTTTTCTCCTGGCCAAAATTTGTCGGCAATCTAGAACATGTTAAGGCACTGAGGTCGATCGTGTGCAGTGACGTCATGACGGTTCCCCACTAACACCTCCACGCCCACTTTTGGGTGAGTGAAAAGGTTTGGGTGTAACCATCAAACAACTCTCAACATTCACAGTGTAGCCAACCCTCCTAGAGGCTATTAGTTTGGCGCCCCCCAACTATCAGTGATTCTAGGTTTGTGAGGGGTACGCTTTTGATCATCCTCGTGCGGTTTCTATCTTCAGCCACGAAAAATCATCGTTCAAAGTTGACGTAGATAGATTTTACAAGGATATCCGATCGGCGGCTATCCCGCCGGGTCTCGTCAGCATATCGTGGCATAGAAAAACATTTCGTTATGTTATACGGTGCAGCGAGCGGTAATCTTTCAGCGCGCAAAGAAGACAATGCGCTGGAGCGACTTAATTTCACGCTGAAGAACTCGCCTCATTTTTACTAGCACCACAAGGCGCGTTCCCAAATCCCAAAAGGCTGCGGCCTGGTCTTTTCCACGGCAATATGATCCGGACCCCAAATACAAGCCCCGCATAGTATATAAAGCTTTGTTCAATTTTCTTCACACCCTTTAAACGGCTGATATACACGTTCTCAGTCAATCTCCCTCTATTTTCTATCAACTATACGTTCCCTACCTTACATTCCCCATAAAACATGGATTCATCGAACCAGAACGACCCTCAACAGCCGAACTCGCAGCAGCCGAGCTCTCAGCAACCGGCTGATAATACCGCCGACCCATTCATCCAATACTCCCGCTCTTTGCACGATTACACACTGCGTTTGTGGACGGAATCCAGAAGAGTAGCAGAAGAGAGAGTTAGAGCTCAGACGGAGACGGACAGAGCAGCAGCAGGGAAAGAGGAAGTAGAGGAACCGACGAAAGCCGCTGAAACCCCCACCGAGGATAAACCATGAGGCCAGTTAATACCTGGCTCACCGGGAGGAATATCTATCAATTATGGGCCACCTATATTTTCATCACAGCCGCTGGTTTGTAAATGATCCAACGATCTCTGGTTCTTCACTTCACGCAACCAACTTACTCGCTGTTAGTCCCATGACAGGTGACTTCAAACATTCCCTCATCTCACAATTCACGCCGTCCTCACTATTACCACGTTTTATCTGTATTGTCTCTCGCGCTTCCCGCTGTTGTTATCTCTATAATATGCACCTTTGAGTTGAATTCCTGATGCATATTTTCGTGGATTCATTTGTGTATCTTTGCAACATTCCCCAATTTATGGCTAACTTCAATATTTTTGCTTGCTCGAATTCGTGGAAAATCATTTAGCTTCAGAGTCCAAAGATATGCATCCACTGGCACAGCACTATGCTCGAGTGTTTGTGTGGAAAACTTGGCATAGTATATTTTAGTATAGACGACATGGTTCCGACGAATGGTATCGGTAAAAGTGAGTGTACAGAAGTACATTCTAAAACATGGACCGTGACACTAGAGAGTAAAGCTTGATATCATAGTATGCAGTGTGCCACTTGAAGTGCGTCCAAGGGGGATGAGTTGTCGCTCAACAGCAGCTCTATAGTAGTCCAGGCATCCTTCAAGACAAAACGGTTAGAATGTCTCCTTCGCGCACCCCTTCTAGATATTGATTTGCCAGACAGAATATTTGGGTAATTTTGAGGTTTAAAATATCCGAATGCAGCGGGAACAAGTGCCAATGCTGTCCCCAGAAGGAGGGAATTAATCGCTTGCTCAACTGTTTCAATCATTTTCAGTATATAGTAAATACAATGGAGTTAGTACAAATGAGCTGGCCGACGCATTGACAGGGTTTTCGAGATAGAGAATGTGTCAGGGAGTTGAGAAGGGGGAAGTGGCGGACAGTGCAGGACCGGGATGGTTCAAACATTGAGGAAACCTGTATTAGGAGTGATCGATGACGTGATGATCTAGTGATGATCGTAGATGCACATACGTCATGTATTCACGTGAGTGATCAACGATGATCAAGATCCAAGTCCATATATATCCTATAATCCCGGAGCATGAAACCTTACCTCTACTCCGTTGTTCGCCGGACTTCCGGAGCTCCGGAGCCGTGGGATTGGGGTTCAGGGTCCACGTGCGATATATGATTTGGTGCGGAGATACAAAGTCAGAGTGACAGTGCCATGCGGCTCGCGCTTCCCAATTTTTCACTAAGAACCTGCACGTAGCGCTTGCAACACCCTAAAAAAACGACTTGTGGGCGTCATCCTCAACGTTTTTGAAACTCTTCAACCTGCTTCTGCCGTGATGCTTGATACAAATGATGGCCTCGGGTTCCCATAGCCATAGCAATTTTTGACTAAACTGGTTGTGCTTTCCTGATCGTAGCTATTTTTAAATCCAAACTTCATCATGATCATTTACTAGTCCACTCTTCTTCCAATATCCGTATAAAACACACACGTTTGATGTCGCCGAGGGTCCCCGACCTTTAAAAGCGGGAACGAGAGCTCGACCTTCTCTTCCGTCGGACAAGATGCGTTGGAACAAGTTACTACTCTCAGTCGGACTCTTCCAGAGCTCAGTTCTTGCAGCCTCAATCAAGCCGTCAACGTTCACAGTTCCTGGCGCGTTTCCGACTTCAGTATTCACGAAATACTACAACCAGCCGACTGCCACCTCTGCACAGGTGCAGCCTGTGATATCGGATCCTGTTACTGTTGCGTTTTCCACTTAATCCTTCGCAAATGCACGCCAATTAACAACTTGAATATTGACAGCATGAAACATACCCATTGTCTCTTACGGATCCTAACAGTATACCGCTCAATGATACCGTCGACCCACATCCGCTACCTCCGGTAGCATCCTCCCAGAGGCTCCTTGAGAGTGCAATCGCTCAGCTAAACTCGATAATCGCGAATCCCATCTTTAGTAACAGCTCCTGTGCACGCTGTCAAGCTATTTTGGAAGTCGGGAAGTTTTTGTCCCTCGCTGCTCCAGAGCAGGGTCCGGATTTCTTCATCGCAACATGTAAAGCGCTTAAGATCTCGAGCAGTTGCGATGTCATGTTTGCTAAGATATCGCTTGGGTCTGTCGTCACGCAAGTAATTTCAAATGCTGATGTCGGAGGAGTCGATGGGCAGGTGAGAAGAATTTTGACGACGTTGAACTGGTCTAATTGTGCCATTAGGCATTTTGCCAAAACTTCTTGAGCATGTGCCCTGTACCTCCAACCGCACCTCTTAACTTGACTGGATGGTTTGCAAAACCAAAACCGAATCCTCTTCCAGCTCCAAAAAAGCCTAGCGGCCAAAGGCTAAAGATTTTGCACATATCTGATTTCCATCTCGACCCACGTAAGTACACTACACGACACTATTCAGCCTTTTAACCCTCGGCCCCCCTATTTCGCAGGCTATGATACCGGCGCGGAGGCCAATTGTACATCTGGAACGTGTTGTAGAGAAAATAACTTCAACACTCTTAGTCCAAACAAAACATTGCTTCCTGCACCTCGTTTTGGAGCATTCCATTGGTGAGGAAGATATGGACCACAACATGAGCGAAAAGACTAAGATTTTTATAGTGATACGCCCATGGCCCTTGGGTTGGCTGCACTCGAGGCAATCCCTGCTCTTACCGGAACCAAAGATACAGGCTTTGCGTGGACAGTTTACACTGGCGATTTAGTTTCTCATGACCCGGACAATCAGCTTTCAAGGTGTGTCTAACACTTCTGCTTGAGGAATTCGCTGATGCTAGGCATTCTAGACGCTATATAGAGTATACTGAGGTATTTGGCGCTGAATTCAATGCTTTATCCAGACATTCATTCATTATGCACGTATAAAAACGTTGCAGACGCTGTTGTACGATCTTTTCAAGCGTTTACTCGGCACAGGGCCGGTTTATGCAGCGTTAGGAAATCATGACAGCTACAATCAGTATGTCTACAGCTCCCTCTATCCCTCCCTCACAAGTATTAACCGACACTAGAGCCCAAGATGCGCCGCATTCACTTGGCGGGGCGCTTGCACAGCAATTCAGCTGGTCTGTCACTCACAGCTTTTCATGACGATCCCCATTCATCCTTGAAATATAGGAACTACGATCATGTCGCTTCTCTTTGGCAGCACGAACAATGGTTACCAGAAGCAGCTGTCGAACTTGCCCGTTCACATTACTCAGCATATATGGTGAAGAGAGTGGATGGGCTTCGCGTTATCTCTCTCAACACCAACTTGTGTAGGCATATGTCTTTACATATCTATCCACTGTGATTCACTTTCGATTTTAGGGTATCGGTATGAGTTAAATTTCCCATCTTTCTATTCCGGAGTGTTCAAACGACATATACCAGCGCCAATTATTTCAATTATATCAATATGACGAATCCAGATGTTTCTGGTATGCTGCGCTTTCTTACAGACGAATTGCAGGATGCAGAAGATGCTGGAGACCGCGGTAAGTCAAGCAGACCTTACTCTAGGGTTTTTTGACGATGATTCATTCTTCAAGTCTGGATCATGGGCCATGTTTTGAGTGGATGGGATGGTACAAATCCTCTGAAGGACCCGACGAACTTGTGTAAGCATTCGTCTTCTCAACATGTAACACCATCTAACACGTTTTGCATTTTCCCCAGTTTACCAGATGTGAGGCAACTGAAGTATTAAAATTCCGCTGCGGTACTCATTCCGTATACTCTCTAAGTGTTGACCGATTTTCGCCCCATGTAATTGCGAGTCAGTATATTCTTTTCATGACGTTTGACCTTGAATTTCTGACACTGAAAATTTCGTTCAGATATATTCTTCGGACAGTAAGCATGTCTCCCAACGTGTTTTGACTCCTCCTTGACTCCATTTAGTACACACGAAGATCAGATGTCTGTAGGTTCTAATCCATGCTGAACAGCTTCCACAAAAATTCACTCTTTCCTTAGATCTTCTACGCCAATAATGGAACAACGATGAACGCGGAGACTGCTCAAGCTCTCGCATGGGTAAGTTAAATAGTCGACTGTTTGAACGCTCTTAGAGAATCCAACTTCTAGATCGGACCGTCCATCACACCTATAACAAATCTTAATTCTGGATTCAGGGTGTATGAGGTGGACTCGGCAGTAAGTCTTATTTTGGAAGACCTTTTTCGGCGTTGACAATGGCTCTAGACTTTTGAGATTGTTGATGCCCACACGTTAGCTCTGCGCTTCATATTTCCTGTTGTCCACTCACATAAAGGTTCTCAATCACAGGTGGAAGAGCGATGTCAGCTCTTTCCCGGCTCTCGATCCACAGATTAATTCTGGTCCCGTATACGTATATGAATACAATACTCGTGAAACGTACGGTGGAAACATTACTGGCTGGAGTTCTAACGATCCATTGAATGCGACATGGTGGCATCATGTAACCGAAGGTAAGTTACATGGACATGCCCTTTCCACTGCTAACATGAATGACTGATGTTCACAATCTCAATAGCCATGGAAGCTGATCCCAATTTGGTTACCGTAAGTTACAATATCTTGGAAACGTTGAGCTATAATTCTAACATCTGTTTAGACTTTCAACACCCTACAGGGGAAAACATCGGTACAGACGAAACCCTGCGTCGGTGCCTGCGTTGCTGCGAAGATATGCTACATCCGAAGTGGGTCTGCGAGCATCGGGCAGACCTGCCCACAGGGCTTTGGTTCTGTTCAGTCGTAGTAGAAGTTCGTATCACCGATACTGGGCAGCTCAGACTCAAATGCTATTGTGCGATGTTGAAGGGTGTTGCTTTTTCTCAAATTAAGGGGGGAGATGGGTGAATATCATCAGGACAATGCATTATTCAAGAACGTCGTTGACAGTATCGATATAAACTACACCTATAAGATCTCCTCTGTTTCGTATTCAAGCGAGAGCTGGGGTATTCTCCGAGAAGTATTCGTGCGAGTCTGCGTTCAGAATAGCTTGTGCAGAGCTGCTGATTGCCCAACTCTTCGCGGCTATCTGGCCGTAAGCATAGTCACTGGTGTCACCATTGGCAGTGAAATGGGAAGACCTGTGAATGGTTGTGCAGGCCTATAGATGTTTGCGTTAGCGGCGCGCTTTTATGAAATTTCGAAACAGAAACTGAGCGCTTTAGAATCGGTTCCAGTGGTAGGGGCATTCCAGAAAGTATCTGCAAAAGCGTAAGCACCGTTACAGGTCCTACCTGACATGAGAAAACCGCCAGAAAACATGAAGATAGCCGCAAGAAGAGAACGTTCTAGCGTACACGTAAGCATATGCTGAACTGGTGCGAGAACAGTCGAAGGTATAAGAGGAGAATGTATAGCTGCTAATCTTGGTGTATTGGGATATAAACGTTCCGAACCAGGTAGCGTAACGGATATAGTTGACTTGCTCATAATGCATATGCGCTTATACTGCAGGGATTTTGGAAGGTATAAAAGTCGTCTGCCAGTCAAGATGCATGAGAAAATGGTGTCTCCGACGTTATGCATTATAAGCAAGTCAACTGCAGTTGATGCGGTACTGGCTTGGAGATACCTTTGGAATATATGATCAAGTGGGTTTATTGAGGGCGTGGAGAGGACCTATGAGAGGGAGGATGTCGCGTCACTCTGGGAATTGGCAGCGGCCGTGGCTAGGAGTGCTTGACGGGAACTTGAACAGCTAACGTAAGTGGCGCGCTTGGCCAATCCAGCGGGAGGTAGGGAACGAGTAATAGTGAGGTTTCCATCACCTTTTGCAGTGTGGACCAGGGGCTCTTGGGCATAGTTGGTTTCGACCTTTCGAATGTCTTTAACAATGTAGAAGATATTATCGGCCTCGAAGCCATAAGTACCCACTCCCGAAGCAGTGAAGTTACGTGTCTCTGCCACTGAACATGCTGTTACAGTAAGAATGAAATGAAATATGCGAAAGAGTCCAGCTTACAGTCATCAGCTACATCGATGGATGCGCCAAGAGCAAGAACAGTATAATCACCCAGGTTGGCAGCTGCCTCTGGATTATACCTCACTTTGATGTCGTTGAATTTGGGACGGGCACCCTTGGCATCTGTAATAGAGAACTTGCTCGCGGAAAGCTTTCACAAGACACCACACGGGTCGTTAAGAATCTTGGGGTTTCATCGCCGGTGTTGTTCACGGTGGTGGTAATCTTGGGGTTTTCGATAACAGTGCCTGCGTCAGGACTTGCGAAAAGCTCGGTTCAGACTGGCTTCAACCGAGAATATAACAAATTTACTTACCAAAGACCTTGAGGGAAAGCGAAGCCGTAGCAGAGACTGCGTCAAGAGCACGAGAGAAACCAGGATCGAGCGGATTGAGCAGGAGAACATGACTGCGATGAAGTATTATCCACTAAGGAGTGTGAATAAAAAATGTTCATAGTTGGCCGGAATTTACAATAGCGGGATCCTACTCCAACTTTGCCACGCACCTTGGAACTACACACAACACATGAGGTCGTGTTTAGATAGCAGCAGAAATATTGAGACTCCAAAGTTTCACAGAGCGCTATTCAGGCGTGGTAGAGAGCTGAACATGCAATCGCCTAGTATGATTCAAGAACACCTGACCGATAAATTGGATTCTAAACGTCGTCCATATGCTTGGTATTATTCGATAGGGGATTGAAGGGTCTCTCCACGAGCACCTGGTTCGAAAGAACGAATAGAGAACAGGCCAAGAAAGAAATATACGACTCATTGAATGGCTTGGAGCAAGCTTGGAAGGCATATATTTGGCTGGGCAATTCCGACTATGGCATGCAGTTCGAAGTGTAGGATATGTGCCTGCTAGAATTAATGCACATATGGTGGTATTCCGGGGATACCTGCTGACGGCAGGAGACGTAAAGGCATCGACAAGTGTCAAGGATCAAAGTCGAGAATAGCCTCGGCCGGGTGAGAACGGCCATGAGTAGTCGGGGATCGATAGAAGCACCAGTCCGTGAGCTTCGAACGCGGAGTAGGGGTATTCAATTAACGTTCGTAGATAATGTAGCCTCTCCAGGATTATTGCGTCACCGCCTTATTACTAAATAAGAATCAGAAGAGGAAGTGATGCCGATAAGATGGAGGCGTTCCCACGGTGCATTGAAGCAAAATCTGTCAGCAAATGGAAGTTGGACGCGCTTCCACTCACCTTGCATTGCTCTCTGACTTCTATGTTTGATCACAAGTCGTTACCTACCGAAATCTGGATTGAAATACTGGAATGGGCTTTTACATCGAGCAGCTCCGTCGTCTCTGAGCACATCCCTCTCCAGAACCTTCCGAGCCTCTCCCCTCACTACATTAATACGGTCGTGGACTGCCGATATCTACCTCTTGTCTGTAGAAACTGGAGAGCCTGGTCATATTATCTCCTGTACCGAGAAGTTCAGGTGAAGCCGCGTACTGCGGACGTTCTCAAGCAATCGTTAGAGAGATCTCCAGGCTACGGGAAATGGGTTTGTTCAATGTTATCCAGCTCCCACATGCCCTGATCATCACGCGTAGGTGCGCCGTATGATACTTCCGTATTCAAGTACCACCACAGGGCCTGCTGAAAGCCTCACATCAGTTGAGATAATTAGGCTGTGTACCAACCTTGAAACCCTCGTGCGACCTTTATTCCGACCCCCAGAGTTACTACGGTTTGAGTTCGACGCCGAAGATGTTTCTTTGCCATCTCTGCGACGTCTGGAGTGGTGGCAGCACAGTGAAGCCGAGAGATCTGGAGGGATAAACTCTCTAGGGTCAGTGCTGCGCAACGCACCAAATATCCAATATCTTCTTGTCGGAGGTGTTGGTGACCAAAGCCGTGTTGCTTTGCAGCGCGAGCCTATTCACCTTCCGGTATTGGAGACCTTGCGGTTACATATTATGAACGGTTCCATGTTGCGACAGATTCTAATGCACTGGAACTTACCTTCTTTGACTCGCTTTGTCATGGAAAGCCCTGTGGCCATTGACCACGGCGTCGAGAGTTTCTGGGAGACTTTCGGCCCTCAACTTCGAATCATTGAATTCGGCAAACACCTTCGCTTCCTCCTGGACGACTATATCACCGCTTGTCTACGAGGTTGTTCGAACCTCGAAGAACTGGATTACTACCTGTTCTTCACCACGATACCCAAATTGACGGATGTTGTTCATAAATCACTCACTAAGATCGGCCTGCACGCTGCAGTGAATTCTTTCCTCAGTGATGGGGCAATGGTCTGGAATCACCTCGAAGGCCACTTTGAAGTTCTCAGTAAGGGTACTTCTTTGCCTGCACTTCAGTGCATTATCCTTTATGGTGACTGGAATGGAATTATTGCACATCCTGGCTTTATGCGAATGCGAGACCTATTGCATGATCGTGGGTTGGCGCTAGAGTTTAGCCCTGTCATGTGCATGAAATGATTAGGCCTGGTTAGTATTTTTTTCGAGAATTAGTAGGAAGAGTATGAACTAACAGCTTACTATAGATTGCAATCAGCACTATATTACAAGTGTTAAGCACAGATAACTCAATGAATTCCATCCGATGATTCGAATATTATTGCTTCCTTTGGATCGGTTTGCTAGATGTAGACAGTCAACTGTAGAGAGTCCGTCGAAATCAGTCCGAGTCCTTAGACCGACACTCTTCATCAAAGAACCCTCTCAGCCAGCTGGCTTCTCTCTCCATTTCCTCTATAGTGCGTGAAAGTCGTTGGTCATCCGCATCTACTTTAAGCGGCTCAGATTGGGATTGCAGAGACTGTTCGCTTTGCTCAAGGGCTGGATACACCTCGTCATTGTTGCCACTGAATCGATCTCCTTTATACTTTCGTGGAAGCAGATGGAAGTGCACATGAGGAATCGTTTGACCGGCTGCTTTTCCATCCTGTAACGAGATAGAGATCAAATTCGGAGATGCGACTATGAAGAGAAGATAAAGCACCTGGCACGCGACAGTCAAACCGTCGGCCCCATAAGCTCTTTCAATAACACTTCCGATCCGTCGAATGGAGCCCATGAGAGATGACAGCTCGGAATCTGCATTTTAGTTTTGAGCTACCCTTGTAGATTTTCAGAGACTGATGAAGAATTAACCATCAAGATCTGCTAGTCTAGGGACAGGTCTATTCGGGATGACGAGGACATCTGAAACGATGTTAAGGTTCTCTCCAGCTCGCATAGCAGCCAAGTATATTTTCTTACGTCCTGGAACGATAGGCTTCAGGTTCACGATAGCATATGAGAGGGAAGACCGATAGAAAACTTGACGGGTGACCTCGATCGTAGAAAACAGAAGAGACGAAGCCATGAAGCTGCCGACTTTAAAGTCAGATTTCGGCAGAAATGATATGAACGGAGATATGATAATGTTTTGGCCCCAAAGCCTTGGTAGACCTCAGAGATTCTACTTGTCAAGTATACTGGACTGCTAGATTTGGTCTGGATGAGGAGAATGTTGAAGCTGACCGTCGGAGTAGGCGCGTTTATTACGTAATTCTGCAATTTCCGGAAATAGTACCCGAGTGATGAGTCGTTCAACGGCGAACGCTGGTGACAACGTTCACTCACAAATTGTCAATTGGCATTCGCTCTTCACCTGTACATAATCTGGACCATATTGAACCTCCTCCATGCATGTCTGGCTAATCAGGTTTCTTCCTCATACTCGTTTCTTCAGGTTTATTTTTATTAGGGAATATTCAGCTAAACGGACTTGCGAACCCTCGGGTGTGTTCCAACGTTCCAACGGCCCTACCGTTCGTCTCTAGGCCTTGTTATAGATAAGCTATCTTAATCTCCATGCCTGATCACGGGTTTACACTTCCAGATGTCTAAATCAGCATATTGATTCCCATTCCATCCCACTGCATTACACGGAACTCTTCTGTCCCATGGTAGCTGTGTTGGCCGCAAGCTTGCCGCATCTATATTAGGCTCGAGAGACCGCTTTCTTACGGGATCTCTTCGGTGCCGGGTCCCATTGGTTCCCCATTATGCTCTGCATAAGAGAGTCCATCGCCTCAGTTGTATCAGCACTCTAGCGCGATCTAGTTTCCCTGATATGCCCAAGACACCAGTTACTAAAAACTTCAAGGTCGCAATTGTTGGGGGCGGAATATGCGGAATAGCATGGTGAGTAGCATCTTTGTGGGTGGAGGGATTCTGATAAAGATGGACTCCAAAGTGCCATTGCATTGACGAGGTCTGGAATCAGTGTTACTGTCTTCGAGGCTGCTGTTCGTAAACATCTGCTTA
>JASFDD010000439.1:0-17169 GCA_036937055.1 Nidula microcarpa | reverse complement strand
CTATCATACTTTTAAACTGAATTGCCACTTACCATCTTTCTTCGAAGCCATGCAAGTAATGTTGTGAGTCTTGATCCGGCCCTTCAGAACAGGAATAAGAAGTTGCTAAAACAGGAGATTAGTAACGGTTGTTTAAAAGAATCTGGAAAAAAGACGTACATGTAACAAGGAGCGCAATTCAGTTTCAGTTGGCAGTGGGGAAGATGCAGTGTTGTTTGATGGTGATGTTGCATTGTCAGTGTTGGGCTTCAGAGGTTGTGTATTGTTGGCCCCTCCCTCACCACTCGACATGTCAAGCTATAATGCGCCTAGGTAATAATCAATATATGGAGAGGGATGAAGAACGAGCCACATACCCCATCCACTGCTTTACAGCACTCCCAAATCAGCTCTACCACTCTGTCGAGGAAGCTATTACTCAAGAACGACGAAGGAATGAATATCTACCCCCCAACATGGAAGTTAACGGATTGAAAATGCCAGCACACACTGACGCTATTTGGCCAACCAGCGAACACGTGATCAATGATATGTATACTATGGGCTACAGCCATTGTTGTCGAAGTTTTTACCAAGTCCAATTACATGACTATTTACTGACTTTTGTCTGACTATAAACTGACTAAATCACCGACATTTGAGTTAATTATAGACAAACTGACATCGGGCAATTTTGTTGACTGACAACGGACTATGATCGGAATAGATGCGGACTTTGTCTGAATTCCTTTTTTACTGAGGGTCATAGGCTCCCTGGAGTGCAGTGAGGTATTCAGGGATTGTGAAGTATGTGTTGTTGTTGGATCAAACTGGTGGTGACAAGGTTAACTGAAGCAGTGGCAGCCCCATGTGACTGTGACATGTATTCATGGCAAAGTGACACCAGTCTCATTCAAGCTGTGGAATAAGTGTGTGGGGTCATGTGGGCTCTCTCATTCATGACCAGTTCAACCACAGTCCTAGCATTCCATAGAGAATACTGGGGCAGTTCCTGGCATCAGCAGATAGGGCAAGGTATTGCTAGGGCATGAATTCAGATGAGCAATGTTCCAAGTGGTGACTTGAGCTTAGTATAATATAAAGCCTTCTAGGATTGCTGGGTGCTGGGGGAGAGTGTTATGGATGGCATTGGCATGGCATTTGGCATCTGTACATTGAGGATGGCCCATGTTTGCAAATATACTTGATGAAGGTAGAGGTCCTCCACCAAGGAATGGGTTAATGGATGCTGTATAGGCAAAATTGAAGGTTGCTCAAGGATTGTGCACTGTGGGAGCTGCTTGGGGGATAGTGATTCCAATCTTCCCAAAGAGTCAATTTATTCCAGGGGTTGCAGGAGGTTGATGTGCAGTGGCTGGTCAATGTTGGTAGGACTTGATAAGTGTTGAAGTAGGAAGAGCAATAGAGCAGTACAACACTTGCAATGAGCAAGACAAGCTAAGGCTGAGTCCTGGAGTGAGTAACTGGGGGACTACACTCTAGGACAGCAGGCTTATATACATGTGGAACACAGCAAAGCTGTGTGCTGTGCATCTGCTGTGGACAGCTGTGCATCTATCTATGCTATGATAGGCTATGCTACTATGCTATGCTAGATGGATATGAAAGAAAGAATGGAAATAGATTTGAAGATGAAGGCAGTGTAAAGAAAGCTGTGTAGGTCACTACCTCTAACTATAACTGCAAAACAGTCATCAATTAGTCTTTGCTTTTCATGTGCTTCTGCAATATCAGCAAGGCTGACAGTGCAGACAGCAGTTGTAAAGCTTTCCCAGGTAGCATTGTTGTTGCTGACCAGGTCTTTCATGATTGAAGGTAGCCCTGCTTGAACTAGCCAATAAGGAGGTTACAATCATCTGGGATTGCATTTGCAAGTGTCTTCACATGGTTTGCCCATTGCACCTGTCCAAGCTCCTCTGAACTCTCCTTCCCAACACAAACCCTCATGTCCTCATTCCTCAACTTCTCTGCAATCAATTCTTCCTGCTTCTCTGCTGTCAACTTCCTAATAATGGGAGCCTCTGGCCAGCATCTGTTGAATGCAGTGAGCAGATGATCCTATGTGATTATCTTCTCTGGCTTTAGTCCATCCAGCCATTCCTCCCAGCCTTAATCCATGTTCAGAAGTAGCATACTTTCTCTTGCTCTGACATGACCTTCCCAAAGAAGAACCTCTTGACCTTGTCCATGAAGTCCTGGGTGTTTTCTCCTTCCTGACCATCACCATAGAAGATGTCCTTGGCCTCTGGCATGTCTTTGTTGTTGAATAGCACTGGCATGTTGAGTGAAGGGAAGGTAGGTGGTGGGGAAGGTTCAGGAGTTCATAACTTGGCTGGGGTAAGGATATATGGTGATGGTTGAGATGACACTGTCACCAATGACTCTGGTGAAGGGGATAGTGAAAGATCAAGTTGTGGTTGCAGTATGGAGGTGTTGCTGCCCACAAAGACAAAAGCACTGTGATCAGGTGTGTGTGCCAGTGGTAAAAGACCTCAGGTGTTCAACTGTAGGAGCTTCTGCAAGAAGCATCCTGAAAGGCAAACAGAGAGAATGGTAACAAGTGTATCCATTTGGAATGGACTAAGTATGCTTATCTTTTTGTTGGTGCATGTTCAAGGCATGTTGTCCATCTGTTCTTGTTGTTATGTGTTCATGTTCATGCTTGTTTTGCATGTTTAGGGTGAGGTAAAATATGTGGGTTTGAAAAGTAGGGAATTTCAGGAGGGTGATATGTCTAGAGAGGCATTGTGAGTTGCTAACAACAGGCATTTTCAGATAGACACAAAAAGCCTTTGATGGTGCTGTGAATAACTAACAACAGCAGATCAATTGAGAAAGTTTCATTCTAGTGATTCATAGGTACTATAGATGCCAGTGTACTCTAGCTAGATATTTTATTATTTATTGGGGTTGTTAAGCATGCAGAGGATTTTACAGCAGGCAGGCAAGGTTTCATGTACAAGCTATAGTGTATAATTACAGTGGGTCATATGATTGTTATCTGATCAGCTGTCAATGTTTTCACCGAAATTTCGCATTGCAACACAATATGCAAATCACTGTACTTCATTATGAATGTGAGGCAAAAGTCACGAGAAACCCGTGAGATAGGACAGGCCGGCACTCAGTAAGATAGACACGGTAACATGGTGGATTGGGTGTGGAATACGGTATGGACAGTGTGTACATATATGCTACAACACGTTACTGCTTGCCATAGCCCACGGCTACACCGGCGTCAGCTAGAGGTGGTAAAAAAGGTATATTTGTTTGAGAATATGGAGGAGGTCTCTCGCAAGAAAATGTGGAGTCTGATTCTCGCTCACGGCGTCGGGTTTCTCGGCGTCAGGCAACCACTGGGAGGTTTGTTTCCCCGTCAAGCTTTGAGGGAGAGTTTGGCTTGTGCGATCCAGATCCTACGGTGTTTGTTCTGGATTCCCCCGTGCCTAAGCAGAGGCTATGACGCTTTCTGCATAAATTCTTGGAAAAGCTCAGCTTTCCATCAACTATCATAATATAATTACGGTACTTTACTACTGAAATTGTTTTACACAATCTTAACATCAGCATAAAAAAGGACAGCTCTCACCAAAAACTCAGAAATTAGAGGCTACGATTATTTCACTTGATGAACCCTCACCAACTCCTTGGCCTTTTATTTGTCCCTGAATTGGGTCATTGGACTTATCTGAAAAGATAGTCGTACTTTCTGCCCTTCTGAATTGCATACCAGATTGTGATGGCACCGTCGAGACACTATTCCTCGTCCATGCATGACCCATAGCAACGCGTAAAATGATGAGCTGTGGAGCTAATCCCTATAAGGACGATATTCTCGATTAGTTACCTCGGAAGAACTAGATATAAACGATGGAGGGCCGCTAACCACTATATTGCCCCAGATATCCGCGACTATGCTGACCCATGGGTTTGAAATTCCATTCATTATAGCATAAATGAGTCCAAGGATCGTGAAAGGAAGTGCTGATTCGATGAGGATAGCGACCACTCCCCATCTTTGAGTGGATTCATGTGTGCCAACTCCAAGGCGTTTCAGTGCAAGATAGGAAACGAAGACACGTCCACAAATGAACGAAGTGACAATGAAATTGAAAGCAACAGTCAATGCAACCCCTGGGACCCCAAAACTCTGCGCGCGTCCACTAAAAATGGTTGCATTAGGTAAAGCACTTTCAACGACTGTAAGTATCCCTAGGGCTGGAGTGAAAAGACGGTAATTAAGATTATTGTGACAGATGATGAATATATATGTTCCGTACCAGTTGAAGTCATAAATATCATGCTGGGAAGAATGATGAGTAGCCTATTGTCGGACAACAGAACGTAGCACCTAAAAAGCTACTCATGTGGTCAAGTATTTAGTGAGAATCTAGTCTGGGTCAGATGACCACACACCAATAACGCATCACCCATAAAGTTAGATGCCATTATGGCAGCAGTTCCGAAGACATTGACCCAGCCAGGGAAATTAGCAAACATATATGCTTCTGGTCCTCCTGGTACGTCACGATGGGTTATCCACATCAGGAAACCTTCAATTTCATTCGTATTGTCCGCGATTGTGATGAAGGTAAGGAGGAGTATGCCATATACGATGTAAAATATTTTAGTGTGTCGGGAATATGATCCATAGGCCAGGTAGTATGTAGACTGAACGACCAAACACATCTGCACGCCTAATGAAATGGTCTCGTGTCAGCATGAAAAGAGCCAGTGCTACGGCTGTAGACCGCGTACCAAGAAGTATACTGGACAGATATTGACCAATGTACCAGCTTCCCTCTATACCGATCGCTGCAAACTCGGAGGGATCTCCGGACAATGGATCTGCAGGCATAGTACAGAATGACTTGGGGATTAAACTGGATGAGGAATGGGAACAGAATTCTGCTTCTGTTATATATCGCTTACAGGTAGGCGGTATAAGCCAACACTTCAATCGAAAAGCAAGCCGTCTGAAAACAATCTGAGAAGGGAAACAGAGATGGACTGATCATCAGGCGAGGGTTTTCGATATGTAAATAATGAGATTGAGAGTAGAAATTATATTTATGTTGTGACTGTTCGAGGATCTAGTTAGGTCCACCCCGCTTGATCCAACATCATGAAATTTCATGCCCATGTCCAAATATCTTCAAACCAAATCTGACAGCAAGGAGTCTATGGTTGTCTGTTACGGAATGAGCATGATCCAGGAACGAATATCTACGCCGCTGGGTCATATTGGTCTTAGCTGAGTAATGATCTTCTCCACATCAATCTCATCTTAGGAAAGACTGTTGGAATAATTACGAGCTTGCCGTGTTACCCGGATAGGAAAGGAGTAGGTGCTGGAGCAGTGCACTGCCCGTCTTAATTGGTGTATTGGTTTCGTATATTCGTACTCAGTTTGTTTCATTTATTTACTTATAAACGAGGTAGTCTACTGTTTGTATCTTCGCTCGTTTATCACCCTTATAACTTTTTGTCCCTTGCTGGGACGTTATTTTAACAAAGACAAGACTTGAGAAGCATTGCAGATTCGGATAGAAATACCTAGAATAGATCTATTACGATAAGATTTCGGATGGATTGAAGATGTCTCTGGTTCACTCCCTGAGAAAAGGTTATTCTATTTGCTGTCCAGCGTCAGTTTTAATGGGTATTTCATCTCACCCCCAGGGACACCTATTTTGAACCGCTTCGACCAGCTATTCTTAGTATCATTATCGATCATGGCGGATCAATTGTCATCTTCGCAGCATTCATAGCTGACGACGGGGATTATTCTATTTAGCAACCCGGGGTACATGGAGTACCCCCAACTTTCAATATTTTCTTATTTGGCAACCCGGTTGCCGAAATGTTTTTATCTCCTAATTTATGGCCTTGGCATCCGGAGGTCCCACAAGGATTTCCCTTTCGGGAGCATGCGTAGATCAAAGTGGGGTTTGAATCATTTGCTCATTCATGTGTTTGACCTCTAATTATGATTGTATCGTTTGTCAGCCGGATAAATCTTACAGAATTAATTTAGACATATTCCTCATTAAGTAAAAAAGAGATTAAGGAAGCAGAAAGAACAACATTGATTATGAGGTAATAGTTAGCTTGAAGCGGTCCGGTCCCGCCGGTGGGCCATCAAGCATGGCTGCTGCCTACAGTAATCGTTGAAAACATCAGTGGAGGGCTGATATATAACCTCCAAAGATGTAAAAATTAAATTCTATGGATAGATAGCTTTAATTCGAGTCATTAAACTCCATTGTAGGTGCCCTGTGGCATTTTCTGTGGCATAAGCGGTATAGCATGTCTACTGTGCACTGCCATCATCTAGGGTCATACAAAAGGCATTCGGTAAGAAATGATATATTTTGATTCAACATAAATCCAGCTTCAATATAAAGCCAAAACTAGATGCTGAAAACATAAGCTGCAGATGGTATAGCAAAAATAAAACACATATAACGAGGTGTAAGATAGCTGAAAGACATTGAGAGCGAGCCAGGAGCGACATCGGAGAGACATTTTGAAATGCAGCTACCGAATATAATTGCCAAATAGCGGCATACAAGTGTGCACGGCCTTACGGGCTCACTGAGGCTGGGCATCAATTAACCGGCCCCTCATAAATCTCAGCAACCGGGTTGCCAAATAAGAAAATATTGAAAGTTGGGGGGTACTCCATGTACCCCGGGTTGCTAAATAGAATAATCCTGACGACGGCGGTCTATTTTGAATTTTAAATGGTTGAAGTGGTAAACCTTTCCCAGAAGACGTAAATATTCTGTATGCGGCAGGGCGCGCTTGTGCTACATGACAGGTTTTTGCAAGGGGCCACCAGCGGAGAAATCCGAAAGATCAACCTGTCCCCAGAGGTCGTGAGTTATTACTTGTTCAGGAACATTCCCATCACCTCTCGGGCACCTCATGGTGCAGTCCTGTGACAAAGCGAACAGTAAACGGACACTGTCTTACAGTACATACTAGTAGCGTGCACAAGAAAAAAAGGGTCTCCACATTGTCCCGAGCATAGCCTAGATAACCTTCTTTGCTTCTTTCCAACGAAGTATATCTGGATGAGTAACAGTGAGTCAGAGTTGCCCTTTGTACCGCCACCGTGTACGTGGTCTCTACCTCAGAAGCTCTGCTAATGCGAGAATGCTGTCAGGATGCTTCAGGTATGTAGGTTTATTAGAAGTTGTTCACATATTTTAAGTTTCACGGTGCAAACCCAGCGCTATAACATTCGCGTTCAAGGAGTCAAATTCAAAGGCCATGACGCTTATGCAGCTGTCCCGAGAGGTGGTGGGAATGTTCCCGAACAAGTAATATCTCATGACCTCTGGGGAGAGGTTGATCTTTCGGATTTCTCCGCTGGTGGCCCCTTGGGTTTTTGAATGATATTAGAACGAATACTTGATGTTACAATCATAAAACCTAACATAGAGTTCAAAACTACCAAGATAGGAGATGAAGATTCGACCATCGTGCCTTGGACACTGAATATCTCGAGTAGAGGAATGAGGCATGCCTAACCGCTGAATAACGCCCATTATATTTTTGGCGGCTACCGGTGTGCCATGGGTGGCATGCTAATTTCTGGGCGCTGTTCGGAAGACCATAAGGGCTTTGGAATCTGGATGAAGTGTGTGTGCATGGTATCTAACTTCAGCTCCTTTATTTCTGGTCTGTATAATTTTTTATACTATATCTACAGCGTGAGATTAAACTGAGAGAAAGGTTTCTACCTTGCAAAAGGCCGGTTTGTACATTACAACTCGCGCTCGGAAGAGCATTACCTGCCTAATGCGAATTTATGTTGCTGCTGGATATGTTAAGAGGAAGAGTTTTGTCTCAAAAAATTGTTCCATGTACCTTTTGGATTCAGCAGCTCAGAATTTCACCCATTCAACCCATTTCTCTGTCACCTGCACATAGATATCATTCCAATCTTTGCAGACATGGGTCGCACCAATCCTCTCCCTCGTAAGGTTCCTTTTCATAAAATCTCCTGGCTCTAACGTGAGGTCTGACTGACATAGGATCCTAATAATATTAAAGCAATGTCATGGCCATAATCTACTACTACTGGCACTAGGCCATACATTGCCCATCCAGACCATGGGCAAGATGCTGAAATCTAGCATGAGGGATGACTTGTGCAAGTAATATATGGATAGGTTCAAGGGTGTAGATACAAGGAATCAACAATGATTCTGATGGTATAAATGAAGTTGACATGGCAACTATAGTAAAAATGACAACAAGAGCAAGTAGATGAGATATCAAAATTGAGGGGTGAACTAACTTGTTATTTTAGCTAAAAACTTGACAGGCTTTTATACCACAGAGGCAGTCCTGATTTAAGAGACCAGCAGCAAGAGAATATGACAGGGGGTTTGAGTTGGTCCAGGTGGTAGCTAAGCATAAGGGGAAGTAATATAGTAGAATGATAAATTTGAATTCACAATTCAGGACAGGACAGAAACTAAAAAGGATATTATAGTGCCTTAATTGTAAGACAAGAACCATGCTGTACCAGTGGAAACCAAAAATGGAGGGTGATTGACAGGGAAAAAATGAAATCAAGTATCCAAGCATCATGATATCTCAACACCTGAGAGATCCAAAATGAATGCCCTCATTGGACTGTGAAGAGGAGATGTAGTGCAGTTAGCTTAGAACTTAGAATATACCTTCTGAGTTTGTTTCAAAACACTTTCTCAACTTTGCAAGTTTGTGGGGGCAAGTCTGAATAGAGTTTCAATTGAAAAGACCAAAAGATATGTAAAAGAAGTATTTAATGTGAGTTTTTTCGGTTTTATAATGCAGAGGATGGCAATTCACTCCTCAAGAACAATTCTAAATGCACAGAGATGGTCTTCCTTTCTCTGACACTTGCAAATACAATGTCTATGAGCCTGGAGGTAGTATTCTTTCCTCACAGAACTCAAAATGCGAACTAGCTAAGGGTAGTATTCTTTCCCTTTGCCAAGTCAAAAAGAGCAGTAGTATTCTTTCTGCTCAAGTACTCAGTCAAGGAGTAGTATTCTTTCTCCTGACTTCGCAAAAATAACAAGTCTTAAAGGGTGGTATTCCTTCCCTTATAAAAACAAGGCAGTAGTATTCTTTCTGCCAAAATACTAAGTCAAAGAGTAGTATTCTTTCTCCTGACTTTGCAAAAAAATGCGAACTAGATCCTAGGGATGGTATTTCTTTCCCTAAGACTTTGCTCAATTGAATGCTTGGCACAAAGAAGTAGTATTCTTTCTTCTTTGACTTTGCAAAAATATAATAACTGCTTAGCTAAAGAAGTAGTGTTCTTGCTTCTTTGACTTCACATAAAAATGCGAAACAACTAGACTTAGAAGTCTAATTATCTCTTATATAATCCAACAGCCCTCTCATGTTTTTCTTATGTTTTTCTTATATGTTTTCGCTTTTCTCACTATAATATGTCTCACAACCCTCTATGAGTAGAAATAATGCTATCCCTTTGGCTAAACTCGTCTAAATAGCTCTCAATGATGCCTATTGAATGCTACGAGCTGGGGGGTGTGCAAAACCTCTCTACTGCTTCTCTGGGTCTGCTTCTAGGGTTTTTATTTCCTTTCTCCTTCCTATTTCGGAGTTTTTCTAAAATAGAGCTGTGCTTGGCATTCCATGCTGACTGAGCATGACTCAATGCTTACTGAGCATGCTGTGGTGCTGACTGAACATGTCTGATGTTTTGCATTATTTTTATTCTGCATTTCTATCACTTGTTTCATTATCTCCTTTATATTAACAGCTTGGGGATATTCTATTAATAGGAAAAATGCTTTCCTTCTATAGTTGATAATATATGCTTAGGTGCTTCTTATATGCTGGTAACAGTGCATCTATAGTCTTTATTTTATATTACAGATAATATAGCTATAGAGCTGCTTAAAGTACTGTATAACAAAACTTGTTTTTCCACTTTTCGGCACTTGGTGATGCTTGAGGGCTTTGTATATGCATGCTATGTATAGCAATTGTTGCCAAACAAATAGACACACAGTGCGGTCTCACAGCTGCTATTATCTAGTTCTATTGCTTTGTCTGTTATTCTGGATAGCTTGTAGGCACATACATACTTCTTATATTATTGTATTTAATATATAGCCCTTCTTTCTTCTATTTCTCCAAATAATCTGCACATTATTTTATCTGAAGATATTATTTTTCATTTAAACTTTGAAAAATCCATATTTTTGGGTGTAGATAGCTGCACAGTGTATCAACTGATTCACACGGGAGTCAGTCGGTTGTCAGAAAAGAAAGTCAATGGTGATCCCATGGGAAACTAGGCGGGAAATGTCCAAAAATGGTGAATGGCAGGGCATTGATAAATAAGTCAGGAGCTATGGAATAAGAGCATGCAAGATGATGTTGAGGTGAGTCATAAATTGGGTCGGTGGGTGGATGGTTTCGAAGCTCGTCCCTGTCAGCGGGCAAGGTAATGGCAAAGAATGTGAATCATGCCATTCATTCCATCCCGAGCCATTCTACTATCGAGCCCCTGGAAGGGAAATGGAACAGAGGCAAGTGGGTGGCTAATTAATCATGCAGCAAGGTGGGCTGGTGCTGTGTGGAGTTTTAAATGATAGGCATGGTGCTGCTGCCTTGCCGATCCTTCTATTGAACCCTGACCCTACCATTGGGTTTTAATCCTACTATCAGGAGACCATCCTACTATCGAAAAGTTATTAATACAATCCTATTACTACTATTCTCGTATAGACTCTTATCGGTAATATCGCACTTTTAGCTGGGTTTCAACTCTCTGGAAATATCTTTTACATTAAATTTTCGTGACGCACCTTGCCTCCAGGAGTGGCTCAAGATTGTCAAGTGTCCTTGGCCTACCAATCATCCAGCCGATACCGACAATAGGACCTGTGCGTTGTTGTTTGCTTTCATTTCAGTTATCTGGGTCTCCTTGCTTCTTATCGTACGTTCTTGCTTTCCGAGTCTTGTTTTTGATGACCTTACATTTGCCACCTACCGATAACTTCAGTCTATTCTCGAGCTGTTTCTGCTACGCGCTGCAGGCTATATCCTTGCTCGCAGGGCATCCTTCGTCGCAGACGCAGAAGGTAAGCGACACTCACATCGCCTCGTCGTCGCAAACCGAAATGCCCACCCCGACGTCGTTGAGACAGGGCTCAAGAAGGACTACGAAGTACACAAGGTACGTGGCAGAGCACCCTGCAAGACGCCGCTGACCCCTCATCTCCCCGCGCAGAACAGAGCTTGAGGCCGCTTCCTCGCCCACCTTTGACCGACTGCTTTGCCCTGCCTCTGCGACGAACAACCCGCGTACGAATGTAGGTAAGTGACTTGCCACTCCTGCCACTCCTGCCACTCCATACCGTGCCGCTTACCGCACCTTTTCTCTTCCTGGAAAATGGGGTTGAAGACTGCTGCCTTGCCCGTCTTCTCGTTCAACCATGTGAATGCCGGCCGCAAGCCTGAGGACCTATCAAGACCACTGACAACCCTAAAACAGACCCGCAGAATCTTCCAACGACATGAGGAACCCAAATGAAATGGCAACACTGAGCATGGGAAGGAGGAATTGCCAGGTAGGTGTCAAGCGACCCCATATGACACATTTAACTGCAGAAAAAGAGGTTTGAGGTTTTCGCATCGCTAATCTGCCGTCGTTCGATCGCAGGATCAACCACGGTGCCCTACATACTCCTACCTGGTTCCGCAGTAGCCTACAAACGACACCAGAAGCTCAAATGACAGAACACCACCATGGCAGCATCGTGAACCCCCATCAATGTCCACGAACGAACGCGCCTGAATAATGTAAGTAGTCCCCCATCCCCGTCTGCTCGATCGCGACCAAAAAAGCTCACCCGCTACCTCTTTTACCCCCAAAACTCCTCTCGTTCAGCCACGCGAACGTGCTCATCACTCAATTGCCCAGGCGGTACCAATGCAGACTGCCAACCCGACACCCAGCGTCACGCGTGGCGACTACCACACCATGACCTGAGCTCCCGAACGACTGCGCCATGCGTTGAGCAAACGAATGCCCACCGCTGCCACGAATGCAACTCCAGTTCCTCCCTCGATAGTGCCACGACTCCGCAAATGAGCACGGCGCTCACTCACGGTGGTGCTGCGCGCGTGGTCGGAAACGGTAAGCACGCGCCCCTGATGTTTTTCCATCGGGGCTAGTGTTGCCGTGGACTGAACTGAAACGAAACGAACTGCAATTGTGGCTGCAATCCGTTACAGTTCGCGATAACGAACTGGTAGCAGACCGAGTCCGCGAAGTCATCACGAACTCGGCTAATTCGGATCAGCTTCTTCAGCCAATCAGAAAATGCAATCAAGGACACGATAAACTTAGCTCTAATAGTATTCTAATGTTACTCTATATTATAGCTGTACCATTTTCTGTCTCTATATTGTCTAGAAGTTCCTGTAATTCAATAAGTTTACCTTGCGATAGAAGTTCCTCAATGGCTGCATCTGTGACTGTTCCCGAAATACTGTAATCTTCCTCCTTTGCAAGAAGTTGATCGGTAAATGTGAGGCGGTCTTGCTTAATAGAGTATTTAAGAACTTGCAAAGCTTCAAGAAGTGGCGCAGAAATTCGACTGCGACGTAAACTGCAAGTTTCTTTACTTGAAGAGAAAACTCGCTCGGATGAAACGGCAGATGCTTGAGCAGGCAGCACATCCATGGACACTCGGAACAGCAAGGGATAATTGTATTCCTGCTCCTATAAAAAATAGTCGTTGTATCAGTAGAAGTAATAGAAGATGAATAACGAATGCTTTACCTGCCAGAACCGTACAATGTTAAATGTGTTCTCCTTCTTAAGAGCAATTACTCCAGCTTCTTCATATCGTGACAGCTCTTCTTCAGCAACTCTCCTATCAGATGCAATGTCACGAGCATCTTGTTCCACAAGCTCTTCTATTGAAGGTTCACGTCGAGGAGGTTGGATAGTTGGCACAGAGGGACTGGGAGTCATTTGTGATTCGGTCAATCCACCCTGTCCAGAAGCTTGAGTCGATATAGAGGATGTTGACCATCGAACATGAACATTTAATCTTCGCAAGCGTGCAGGGCCAGCTTGTTGGGAACTAGATGCCAGTGTAGTGCAGGACAAATTGTGAGTATGCGAAATATTGCTGGAATGTAATATTTGTGTATTAGAAGAGGTGAGCTCAGCTGCTTGCTTCGCCTTTTGTCGTGCAGTTTGATATAAAATCATATAATGAATTAGGAGTAGATATAAGCATATGAGTGTGGTCAAAGATTTAATAAAAGTAACATACCGATTCAACTATCCAATTCTGGGCTTCCTTCACATCTACCTCTTCCCAATGGCTCTTCATCCATGTGAATTTCATCGTTGGATTGAGAACTGAAGATTATAAATCACAGTTATAATGTGGATAGGGATTGATTCAAAATCTAAACATACCTATTGTATGTGCATAAATGCGGGTTTTTCTGGCTCTGCCAACATATTCTTCTATCTTTGAAATCCCTACGTCAAGATAATATGCAAGTTCTGGGATAGTATTTTTCAAGGCAGCCAAATCGTCGATCATTAACTCATAAACTGGGAGTGACATTGACAGTGTTGGTGTGCGCTCGGCAGATAGGACTTCTTGTGCTGCATGAGCCACTTCTAAAACTTGGTGTATATCCCGAAGGACATTTAGCTGTTCTGGAGAAAATAAATGTCGGGCTAAATCCGAGTGATCTGAGAGAAACATTTTAATTGCCTTGGAAGTTTTGATCAGTAGGTTGGCTTGGGTGCAAATTGGAAATGAAAATACCGGATATAGTATTAAAACTCTCTCCACCATCAGATATGTAGATGACCAACGAGTTTTGCAATCCCGTAGCAGTTGAAGGACAGGGAGTTTGTCTTGCATTTCGGTTGATGGGCCCTTCCTCTTCCGATATCCATTTTTATTACCATCTTTAATGATCGTCTCTAATTCTCGTCGACGTTGTCCTGATGCACGGCATGTAGCAACCAAACTGCGACATTTTCCGATTAGATCCCCTGTCAGTGCAACCACATAGCGCTCGAGCTCCTCAGGATCTGTAGCTACAGGTGGTTTAGGTTGAGATTGAGCTTCTTGTTCGTTATTTGAAGGCAGGGAAAATGATGTGGGCCCGGAGTTACTCCTTGAAGAGTATTCATAAAATGTTGGTGCACTTGAGAATTCCTTGAGCTCTTTGATCATTGCTTGACAAGCAATATTTACAACATGAGGGAAGCAACTTAGAAATGAAGGTAATTATTGTTGTGTATTAACGAAAACAAAGGAAGAAGTTAAACTTACCGAATGCGATTACCATCCCGATCAAATGGAAGGCCACGGCAGTGCATGATAGCTTCAATCTGCTCCACGAGTGTGTTATTATTTGAGGCATTGTCCAGTGTAATTAAACCAATCTAAATGCGAAAACATGTAAGTACTGCTCATAGTGATGGAAGAGAAATATAAACACCTTGTGTGCAACACCATACTTGTCAACGATCTCGAAGAATATGTTTCCGAGATTTTCTCCACCATGATTACCTTCAACTTTACAAAATGCAATCAGCCCACTGCGATACTCGAGATCTCCGTTAACATTTCGAATAATAAAATGTGCAGTAATTGAAATGTAAGAGTCTAGATTGGGATCACTCCATAAATCCAAAGTGAATGAAATTCGACCGACTAAGTTCTAAAAAATTAATCAGGATAGATGCCCACCTTCACGAATAAAATCACTGACCTTCATATCAGCTTGAAGCTTTCGAAATTCCTTCTTATGTTCTTCGAGAATCATTTGCGTTAGCTTGGTCCGGTGAAGTAAATCATCTTCTGCAAGATTTTGTTCATTCCCCAAATAGAGAAGGAGGTTGCGAAATTCTTGATTTTCTACAACATTAATTGACTGAAGGACTCCTGATTAGTACATTGCTGTTGAATTATAATACAGTACATATACATACCTGATCATCAGCCACAACCCATCGCATGAGAAGATAGTTGAATTTGTTAAGGGAAAACGGCCCACGCTCTCCAGGTGTACCAGATAACAGTTTAGTACTATCCTGCTTTAATTTTCGAGCTTTAACTGTTGCTTCGTATGTGAGGGAATGTTTGTTCTTGAGGTGATTCCGATAGCAAGTTGTCATACTTGATCCACTAGTCCCTCCGTGCTTCCAGACTTTCCATTTTTTGCTATTTAGAATACAATGCGACTAGAACACAACAAGTATAGAAAAGAAGTATGAACACCCACCAGAGTTTACAACCAACATACATTGTTGTCGGCCTTGATGTTAATACAGGCTCAATCGCAGGATCTGGCTTCTCAGAAGGCTCTTTATCTGTGTTAAGTGCCCGTAAAAAGAACCACACATCGGTGGCAGCAGCCATATTGTCACGAGTTTCAGAATGCTTATTGAAATCGGCTGTATAAGAATGAAGGAATGGAGATGGGAATGGACTAGAAGAATCCAAAGTTTCCACACAAGTGGCTGTGGATGCTGTACTTTGAGTATTAGAATTATTATTTGAAGCAATATTCGGGGTTTCGTGATTGTCTGATGGACCGATCCCACACAAATTGGGAACATCAAGTGGAACTTTAGCTATTGCTGTAGTTTTGGAACGCTTATTTGCTCCGCGGTTACCTGGATTTGACCTCTTGCGTTTCTCAGGGCCATGTGTCCGTGGAGTTTGAGGCGCATTAAGGACGATCGAACGTGATTCTTGGAGAGGAGGATGAGGTGACAGTGAATTTGGATAAAAGACCGACTGGTTGAAAGGGGGTAGGAACTGGTAGTAACGCGGGTCTGTAATACATGCCATAAGTGGGAGAAGGCACTGAGTGTTGTTGTTGTTGTGTTGGTCGTAAATCTCTCCAAGGTTTCGATGGAGCCTGCATATTTGTGTTGGGAAATGAGAGGACTGAGTATGGAGTAGGAGTAGGAGCATCAATGCGAAGTTGAGGAATTGGCAAGGATGCTGCAGAGCGATTTTCTTGGTCGTGAACTACGACAAGGGTGCTTTGCGATACAGAAGAGAAGAGTGGTTGTGTTGAGTATGTGTTTTGGCTGCTGCAGGGCATGTTGGTGGAACTTAGATGTATCTAAAGCGAAGGAAAATCACAAATTTATGCAAAGTGTCACCTGGCTACCACAGGCTGTGCTCCAATAAAAATTTGAAACTTAAGCATGCAGTGAACTCCTTGGAGAGTTCAGCATTCGAAACTCAGCAGCAGGCGATGTAATACAGGGGAAATACGAGGGGAAACGGAGAGGAATTGAAGCAGGAGGCGCAGAACGACGACGCGACTTACAGAAACACGGTAATTAGTGCTACATGTGATCGCCATCATCTATTCATAGCTCCCATCACCCAATCCGTTACAATTCGCGGGCTCACTTCGCGACCAGTCCTGTGTAACGAAGTACAACGGATTCGCTGACAAAGCGCACTGAACTGAACTCAGTGCGAATTCAGTTCAGTCCGGCGGCAACACTAATCGGGGCTCCCCTGGTAGTTAGTAGGTCTCTGTGCTCCAAGGTTCATGCGCTGACTCCTTAAGTTCGTAAATTAGAGATGTATTCCGCATAATAGATATGTACTTATAATCATGTTCTTTCGCAGAGCCTTCGTCGTCATTGAGCCCGGGCCGGCGAACCTACTTCAACCGGATCAACAAAAATTGCCATAACGAGAACTATGAATGTTGGTGGACAGCCTTCTCTTTCACACCGACTTCTGCTTTGTGCCAACCTCAGTTGTCCTCAGCTCTTTACACTGTTCCATGCTTGAATGTCTGGCGAGAAACTCAGACTAATGTGCCTTGTTTGGCCCGATGACAACCCCAATAACCACATGGAAGAGGTCAAAATCGATAACGATGAGACTGTCGCCTCTCTCAGGAAAATGATCAAACTCGAGTATGCCCGTAGGCTCCATAACGTGGATGCATCCGATCTCACCCTCTGGAAGTGCTCTATTCCTGCCGACGAGAATTTACAGGAAACTCTGAATACTGTTCATTTCGATACCACCGATACTCGTCTTCATCGCCTTCCTCCCGCCTCCGAGATTTCCGAGCATTTCGAGACTGTTTTACCCCGTAAAA